>JAQIXU010000660.1:0-27204 GCA_034701245.1 Strigamia transsilvanica | reverse complement strand
GTGTTTTAGGTTTTAACATAAGGTATCGTCCTGCCCTTAGATGGGCGAATCGAATGTTGTGCCAACTTCAGCCCGGTGTTTTCATTATTAAATTGAAACGTGGAAATCCCAACTATTCATTTCTATTCATAACGGCCAAATGGGAAATTTTTCGGTGTTTGGCGTTTTTTCATAATTCTAACTTAATAATACGCGGAAACTGATAGGAATTCCCGCAGGAGGAATCCTGCCAATGGTGGGTTGTTATTTGTCCGCTCTGTCGAATTCTATTGTACTCAGAAATTTTGTACGGGAGGAAATAAAGAGACGTCTTGTTACTCCAAATTTGGTTCCGTAGCGTTTTTCACCAGTCAATGGCGCACTCCAATATATTAACTTTACTTTATTATAGTAATTACAAAAACTGTGTATTAATAAAAACATTTACACAACAAAAATCTTACAAAAAGTCAATTATTAACATTTTCTTCCATAATTCCACGGCCTCAGTCACATTTGGCCAAGAACAATTATTTATTGACCGAAATTATTAAAACTTGGTACAAAACAATTATTTATTGATCAAAATCATCCAAATTTGACTAAAGACGTCCAAATTAAAAAAAAAAAACATCCAATTTCGGTAAAAAATAATAATTTTTTGACCACAAACCTTTCAAATTTAATCAAATACATTCAATTTCAGTACGAAAAATCAAAGCAAAACCGGCCACAATTTATGCAAATATTTTTATCCCAAAATATTTACTTATACACCACATGACAACTAAAAACCAATCAGAAACCAACTCACAAAATTCAAACTAATCAGCAACAACACCTCTCTCCTCATTATTGCTTCCACCACCACAACACCACAACACTCCCACACAGCCAAAACTCAATCAAATTTTATACTTTTAAATGTCCGAACACATCCCTTTTATCCATGCATTATGGGAGCTCACATTGGAGCTCGTCCCACGCAAGCCAAGACACATTTTAAGACGCACGAGAGAAAACCGTCCACCAACATCAATAACACACACGTTTCGTCGCGAGTACAAATTACTACTGGAAGTGAAAAACATCATGAAAAACTTAACCGCCAATCCTGCGCTGCTCAACCAATACAAATCAGTGTGTGTGGGCAAACTAAAAGACTATAAATACGACGAAACGACGCTCAATGCCGCACTTTGCATCATTTTCGACCAATCCGTACAGGAGCCGAATCTGAGGAGCAACGGCGCTCGTTTGTGTTACCATCTGTCGCAGAAGATCGGCGACAAGTCCGAAGCGATTTTCCGACAACTTTTGCTGACAAAATGTCGACAAGACTTTGAGAAAAGCGAAACGACGTTGCGGACGAATGCGGTTCAGTTTTACGGACTCGTTTACTTTTTCGGCGAACTTTTGGTCGTGTCGAGCGGGTGTGCGTCGATGTCGACGTTTTTCGGCAAAGCCGTGTGTTATTTTCTCCGTTTGTTGCTCAAATCGCCGAACGATGAGAATTTGAAATGCGTCGGAGATGTTGTGGAACTGACCGGAGCGGTTATGGCTGATGAATTTAGTAAGTCGGAGGCGGAGAATAATTATTTCGACAAAGTGATGCGTAAATTGAGGAATGTGTTGGGTGATGAGGGCAGCAATATCGAGATGCAGCGCAGGGAAGTTTTGTTAGGTGTGCTTGAAAAGTCAAAATGTAACTGGGGACGTGGAGTTGTGGAAGAAAATTGAGTTTTTATAAGATTTAAATTTTTATTATGTGTATATTTCTATTGGTGTTTAGTTAATAATTGAGATTTTATAAGATTTTGTTTTGTGTATATTTTTATTGGTGTTTTTTTTATAGATTTTTTTAGAAATGTTTTTGTAATTACTGTAATAAAATGAAGTTAATATATTGAAGTGAAGCAATTTTAATTTTTTATTTTTAAAGAAAACACGAATTTGGTTTGCTGGTTCGATGACACGTCCGGTCCGAGTGACGTAAAATGATCCTGGTGTTTGAAAATATGAGTAATTTTGACGTGAAAGAATGTTGGGCTGTGTCATGTGACTGTTTTTGTAGTGTACTCACGCTGTTTTGAGTTTAGGTTTACCGTTGTTAGGTTTGTGAGTTGCTATGGATTTGTTTGGTATGACACATATTGTTGTATGTTTTAGCGTGGTGGCCTTTGGCAACCACGACAATGAATAAATTGCTTTTATGTCTTTCTTTCTATCCGAGAGGATGTGTTTATTTGCTCCGGAGCTTTGCAGAGAAGCTCCAAGACAAGCAGAGTTTAAAGTCAGTTGTAACATGGAGAAAAGTTACAAAAGTTTTCAAGATTTTGAAAAGATTGGTTCTGTGAGAAATAGAAAATCACAAAACCACAAAACTATTTCTCAGTGTTTGGTTCAGTAGCGCCATCTATGTTCAAGAAAATGTGTAAATTCCCCAATTTCATTTCAAGACGTGATAGATACGTTAGCAATTAGCATACGTGGTACCAACGTTTGCTGACATTGGAGATATAAGTGCCATTTGCTTGTTCATTTTTAATTTCAGTTGAACCTTCGATAGTCATGGATCCTCCAGTGCCGCAAGACGTCCAAAACCACTCACTTCACACATTGGTCTTTCGCTCTTTAAAACGAACACACGATATGTTCTTTTCGAACCAAGCAAATCTACTTGCAACGGATGAACAAGCGGACAAAATGAGAATGTCAATCAAAAGACGAGACCAATACCAGCATGTCGTTCGTTTGGTGAACAAGCGCCAAAAACCGAATCACACGGAACCGGAAGGTGAAAACATTGCAATTCCCACAGAGCCCAATGCTGCCGAACCGACAAATCCATATACCGACACTGGACTAGAAATGACCGTTTGTTACGAACCCCCGAAGGAATCGACGAAAGCTTTGGTATCGAATCTACTTCCCCGGCGCCCTTCCTTGCCGAAACCCAAGTGGCACGCGCCTTGGAAACTATTCCGCGTTATCAGCGGCCACGCTGGTTGGGTGAAAAGCGTGACGGTGGAGCCGGGCAACGAATGGTTCGCCACGGGATCGGCCGATCGTGTCATTAAGATCTGGGACTTGGCGACCGGCACATTGAAATTGTCTTTAACGGGACACATCAGCACCGTGCGGGGCCTAGCAGTTAGCACTCGACATCCGTATTTGTTTTCTTGCGGGGAAGAAGGGCAAGTGAAATGCTGGGACCTCGAACACAACAAGGTCATCCGGCATTACCACGGCCATTTAAGTGCAGTTTCCAGCTTGGCGCTGCATCCGACGATCGATGTGTTGGTAACGGGCGGCCGCGACTCGACGGCCAGAGTTTGGGACATGCGCACCAAAGCCAATGTTCACACACTGGCCGGGCACACGGACGAAGTGGCCCAAGTTGTCTGCCAGTCGTCGGAACCGCAGGTAATAACCGGCAGTTACGATAAGACGATTCGTTTGTGGGATTTGGCAGCTGGCAAATCGATCACGTCTTTAACGAATCACAAGAAAAGTGTGCGCGCGTTAGCTCTTCATCCGGTATTGTATCAATTTGCTTCCGGGTCAGCGGACAACATTAAACAATGGAATTGTCCGGAGGGAAAGTTCGTTCAGAATTTGTCCGGTCACAACGCCATTGTAAACTGTTTGGCGGTCAATTCGGATGGTGTTCTCGTGTCGGGAAGCAACAATGGGACGCTTTTTTTGTGGGATTGGAAGACTGGTTACAATTTCCAAAGAGTGCAGTCTCCTGTGCAGCCGGGTTCGATCGAGAGCGAGGCGGGGATTTTTTCGTGCGTTTTTGATCAGAGTGGGACACGGTTGATCACGACCGAGGCAGATAAGACGATCAAAATGTACAGAGAAGATGAAACAGCGACGGAAGAGTCGCATCCTATTAATTGGAAACCTCAGATTTTTAAGAGAAAGCGATATTAAAATTGTTTTCTAATTTTGTGAATGTAATTATGCTTTTTTTGGTATTTTAATAAATTTAAAAGTTTGATATTTTTTATTTGGGTTTGCTTTGTTTTTATTTTTATTTGCATCGAAGATTTCTTATAAATCCTACAGTGAATAGTAAGATTTTAATTGTGTAAATTTTTTTATTCATGTGTTTTTCTATTTACTACAATACATACTGGTGAAAGGACAAGAAGAAGATTGATTCAAAATTAGAGAAAATTATCTAATTTCATCTTGGGTGCATCTACATAGGGACTAATAGGGCTTAAGTTCTGGGCCTCCAAATGAAAATGGCCCACAAAAATTGATTGTGAGAATTGTTTGGCTCTTTCTTCTTATTTGACTACCAATTAGTCACTTGACCAGGGATTAAGCAATCCCGCAAGTTGCTGCAGTTTTTGCTCAGTTTTTGCTATAAAAATAGTTCAATAATAAACAATAATAAAAAACGTCATTAAAACAAATTATAACCAATACTCATACCTTTTGGAGTTTCCTCTCTTTCTTCTTCGGGTACGCATACACAGTCACCAGAGTCGTGGCATTTGCCTCCATGAATGATACCACTGGCGAAGCAATTGGTTTGGCAGGCATCATTGCCACCAATTAAACAAATTAAATCACCATATGCTGAAATTAAAAATAAATTTTAGAATGTATAAAATTATAATGACACAATACAATTTATTAACGCACCAGCACAAACGAAACAAACTAAGAGGATAACACACTTCATTTTCTAGTACAGAACGAGCACTCGAATAGTTACAAAGAATCTTGTGAGGAGAACTGATGGTTTGAATTGGGTTTCGACTTATTTTATAACCAATTGCAGATAGCTGCGCTTGTGTATGATTCAACACCTGTCTTCATGTTGCTCGTGTGAGAATTGGCCCAAAAACGTTTTCGTGTGCAAAACACATGCAAAGTGCCATTTAATGTGCAATGAAGCATCACCACGATACAGATTATCTGTTTCATGAATTTTGTTTAGAACCAAGGCCAGTGTGTTGCTACACACCTTATATTGCCTTTTATAGTGTCCACAGTTTGATCTTTGGTTCTTAATAATAACAATAAATAAATAAATAAAATTAAAGGTGAATTTTTTTATTTTTTTTAAAACAAATTCTATTTACAAAATAAATGTCCAAAAAAGAAAATAAAAGCAAAAACTTCTTCCTGTTGTTCTGTACGTGTTCATTTGCACATGGAAATTGATGCGGTAGTTGGCGTATGGGAATAAACACCAGCTGATGTAATGGAATAAGAGCTCTAATTTTTCAATTTCAGGCTAAAAATCGACATTTTAAACCCAAAATCGCCATTTTTAGCCCAAAATAAAAATAAAATAAAAATTTGCCGTGATGAAACTTGTTGAAATTTGTTGTTGACCAAACATAAATAAAAAGTTTCAAAAAACATAAGGGAACACCTGCAAAACATTCCCCAAGTAGGGATTATGTAGGGGAGATGCCACCCCTTTTAATCCTAAGAGGGTGAAAGTTGGATTAAAAAATCAAACTTTTGATTTTGTTTAATTTAATTTTTAGCATAAAACTAACCAGAAAAAAAATTTTTTTTTGTGGTGCAGAGACACCCGAAAATGGCTTTTTTCTGGCTTCAACACCAAAAAATTAAAATTTGGGCTCAATAGCGTTTTAGAACAGCTCATTCCACACATATTAAAAAAAAAAAAAAAAAAAAAAAAAAAGTCATTTTTAAGCTAGAAAAACATGTAAAACCAAATTAACATGTGGGAAAACAGTGGCGCCATCTATACCTCAAAGTTGAAAATATGAATTCTTTATCATTTTGGATGTGTCATTCCATTTCTTTGTGTTCTGTAAAACAATTGTTCGACCTGCGAACTCCATTAAAATGCATATCTTGCGTGTTATGCAATAATATTGACTCTTCAGCTGGCGGTGAATTTGATGCCTATATAAAAGATCAGAATTTGGACTGCACTATATCAATTATCTAGCTCTAGTGTTACTCCAGAACACAACTGGTCATTTACTGTATTTATTAATTTTTTTGTTTTTTAAATAAAATTCTTTTTTAAGGAAATTGACTGTTTCATGGAAAAATTTTTGTGCAGTAATTTTGGGGCCACAAAGGCGTATTTACAGTCTGGGGCCCTTTGTGCAGCCTTTTTTGGGACCCAAATCTTAAAAAATTTAAAGAAAAAAAAATTTAATTTATTTTATTTTATATTTTGTTGGAATTTTTGGGCTCCTAAAAATCGAAGAGGGGGGGGCCCAATAATATTTTTGCATGGGGGCCCAAAATTTGAAGCTACGCCCCTGCCCAAAAGCGCGATCGTCACAGTAATTTTGCGTTTTTTGGTATTTTAATAAATGTGATACTGTAGTTTGATTTTTTTTATTTGGGTTTCCTTTGTTTTAATTTTGGTCGGATTAAGGTTGGATTCAGCGCCGGGTAAAAGTGATTTACAGGACCTGGGTCATGACCCGGTCATGCTCCGATCTAAATTACGAAAAAGGTTTAATATTTTGAACGGTTTGGGTTTTTTGGGAAAATTGAAATGAAGAAAATTTGCGAGATTTACGGTATTATTATTACTGTATTATTATTAATATTATTATTATTTCAGAAAATGTAATTTTAGAACTGCACGCCGCGCCATCTGTTGGACAAAACCGACACTGACGGCCTGTTGACTGCTGAACACACGGGTGCACCAGTTTTTAGTTTGTATAACAGGACCGAAGAAAACATTTACTGTAATTTATAATTTGAAATATGTTTTTAAACTTCACATAGATTTATTAGAATAGATTTTTTTAAGTCTCTTATTTGATTAAATACTATCTTTTAATTATAAATCATACACTTTTGCAAATTATTTAATTCGTTCATAGAGGGCGATTAGGCGGTTGAGTTGATCTAGAAGGTTCTTTTTCTTGCGATAGAATTAGACTGCATTTTCCATACCACGTTGTTTGAAGAATGGGAGATCAAAAGATTGAGGTAACAAATTAAAATTTCATACTTAAAACAAGTAATAAGTTAAACAAGTTTGGTCTGATGAACAGCAAAACGTGAAGCTTTTACAATCGAAATCAGCTAATGATTTTCTTTTGAATTTTGTAGGCGAATAAATTGAAGGACTTGGGCAACGGTTATTTATCCGCTGGAAATATCGACCAAGCCATAGAGTATTACTCAAAAGCCATTAACTTAGATGCCCAAAACCATGTTCTATTTAGTAACCGATCTGCTGCTTATGTTAAAGCAAATCGTTTCCCAGAAGCTTTGAAAGACGCTGAGAAAACAATAGCGCTTCAACCAGCATGGGGCAAGGTGAGTTGCCAATTATCAAAATTTTTGGAAAAACTCAAACTTGATTTTTTTAATAGGGTTATTCAAGAAAAGGTGCAGCTTTAGAGTACATGGGAAAATACCAAGAAGCTTTAACTGCGTACGAAGAAGGTTTAAAGAATGATTCAACTAATCAACAACTGAAGGATTCAGCTTCAGAAGTCAGGAAAAAGTTATTTTGTGCGTATTAAGAAAAATTTTTGTCGAGTCATCGGGTCATTTATTTTATTTTATTTTATTTTATTAACAGCTAATGAATTTCCACTAGACAATCCATTCGGAGGGTCGGATTTGATGGCAAAATTAGCCATGAACCCCAAAACGAGAGGTTACTTAAGCGATCCGGGTTACATTGCGATGATTAACGAACTTCAAAGAAATCCTAATTCAATGAGGTTCGATTATTTGTTTTCTATCATTTGGCTGATTTGGGTGTACTAATTGTTTTTTGTCTTTTAGCAATTTCCTTAAAGATAAACGAGTTTTAGATACTTTAGGGGTTTTAATGGGATTAAACTTGGATCAAACGGGAGACGAAGCGATGGATACTTCCGAGCATGAAGAAGTACCCAAAGAAGAATCAAAACCAGCACCTACAACTAATTCAGAGAAAAATGATCCTCCAGCTGAACCCATAACCAATGAGAAAAAGAGGGTAATTTGTTTGTTTATAGAACGACAAAGAAAAACATTTTCTTACATATTTTTTTTAATGTTTTACAGGCGGCGACAGAAAAGGAACGTGGCAATGATGCGTATCGAAAACATAATTTCGAGCAAGCGCTAGAACATTACGAACAAGCCTTTAAGTTTGATTCTTCTGATATGACATTCCTCAACAACATTGCGGGTAGATTATATAAAATCCTAGCACCAAAATCCGAGACTTTTATTAATTTATTTCTTTTCAGCCGTTTATTTTGAACAAGGAAAATATCTCGAATGCATTAAACAATGTGAGAAGGCTGTCGAAGTTGGGCGCGAAAATAGAAATGACTACAAACTAATTGCTAAGCAAGTTCTTCTTAATGTTTTCATTAGTGTTAAAATTATTTATACTTTTTTTTTCTTAACGTTTTAAGGGCGTTAGCTCGAATTGCTAACTCGTACTGCAAGCTTAAAAACTTTGGAAGGGCAAAAGAGTATTACGAGAAATCATTAAGTGAACATCGAACTCCGGAAACAAGAGCTAAACTATCGGATGTATTTGAATTTACAGAAAAATTTTAAATACTAATTTTTTTTAACGATGAATTACTTTGTAGATTGAAAAGATATTTAAGCAAGAACAAAAAAAGGCTTACATCAATCCAGAGATAGCTCTAGAAGAAAAGAATTTGGGCAACGATTGTTTCGCTAAAGGTAGTATTGGTTTTTCAGTATACAAACGATAATTTAATGTTTCTTTTTTAAATTTGTTTTAAGGCGACTATCCACAAGCTGTCAAGCACTACAGCGAAGCAGTTAAACGCAATCCCGACGATGCCAAGCTCTACAGCAACAGAGCCGCTTGTTATACCAAATTGGCAGAATTCCAACTTGGTCTTCGAGATTGTGATGAATGCATACGTTTAGAGCCGGACTTTAGTAAGAGTTTTAAAAGAAGAAAAAAAACATCATTCGTTGAAACAGTTTTAAACAAAATATTTTTTTTGTTATTAAATTAGTCAAAGGTTACATTAGAAAAGGTACGATATTGATGGCGTTGAAAGATGAATCGAAAGCGGCGGCAGCGTTCAGAAAGGCAGTTGAACTCGATCCGAACAACCAGGTACATTTGTTTGTGGGAACTTGAATTTGATAGGAATTAAATAATTTTTTAATTTTAGGAAGCGATCGATGGTTTTAGGCGATGCTCGATGGCTTTAAACTCTGATCCTGAGGAAGTTAGGCGCCACGCAATGTCCGACCCGGATGTTCAAAGGATTTTGAAAGATCCGGCGATGAGATTGATTTTGGAACAGATGCAGGACGACCCGAAGGCTTTACAAGAGTACGCCGAATAGAACTATTAATGTGGGGTATATTTAATTTATTTTAATTTTTTTATTTACAGGCATCTTAGAAATCCAGAAATTGCCGCGAAAATCCAAAAGCTCATAGAATCTGGACTGATTGCCATACGTTGAAAATTGAGTGAAGATATTTGTTCATTGCCAATGTTAAAGCCTTGTTTTGGATTGCGGTTATATTTTACGAAGCTTTGTACAATAGGACCAGTAATATGCGGTTATTTTATTGGTCTGGCACTGAAACACCATTTTTTTTTACGATTGTTTATGATCTTACATTGATACACTTATGTATTATTAGGTGGACATTCCTTAGTAATAACTTTGTTCACTTGTATAATTAGAATTGAATAAAGAGTTAAATACGTTTGTTTAATGTATTTTAATGTGGCCGAAGTGTGCTTTGTTTGTGAAAATAAAATATTTCTCAAATGGATGACTCGACTTATTTTACTTATTTGACGATTGGCGATAGAGGGCGCGACGCAAGTAGTAATGGCAGCCATGGCGGTTTTGGATTTGCATTGATGCTCAGATATCGCCGTTAGTTCTTGATTCTCGTCATTACGTTAATTTGAAGCCGTGGATTGTAATTTCTAAGGTTTAAACAATGGTTAGTAGTTATTCTAAATCGACTTTGCAGATTTGAAACACAGTTATTGCAAAATAGAAATAGTGTTTTCAAAGTGAAAGATACCCGAATATGCTGAATCACGCATTCGAAAAATGTAAATGAAATAATTTTTACAGGGTCAAAATCAATCGGTTGGAGGAAGTGGTGGCTCAGGAAGCGACAAGAAAGATGATAAAGACAAGAAGAAAAAATACGAACCTCCGATTCCAACTAGAGTGGGCAAGAAACGAAGGAAACAAAAGGGACCCGAAGCTGCTAACAAACTGCCATTGGGTAATTAATTTAAATGGATACCGATGTTTTTAAAATATTTTTTGGAAATTAATATCATTTCAATGCCTTAAAATTATTCTAGTGACACCACACACAAGATGCAGGTTGAAGCTCCTAAAGTTAGAACGGATCAAGGATTATTTATTGATGGAAGAGGAATTTATCCGTAACCAAGAAAGATTGAAACCTCAAGAAGAAAAACATGAAGTAAAAACATAATAAAATATGATTTAAGTCATTCAAATAATTATTTGATATCTGATTTCAGGAAGAACGGTCTAAAGTGGATGATCTTCGAGGCACACCTATGTCTGTTGGTACTCTTGAAGAAATTATTGACGATAATCACGCCATCGTGTCCACATCAGTTGGAAGTGAACATTACGTCAGTATTTTGTCATTTGTGGATAAGGATCAATTGGAACCGGGTTGTTCAGTTTTGCTTAACCATAAGGTATTTAATGGGTGTTTTGATCTATCAACCGACCTTAATCTCGCAATTATTTCAAGGTACATGCAGTGGTGGGTGTTTTGTCTGACGACACTGATCCAATGGTAACCGTTATGAAATTAGAAAAAGCACCGCAAGAAACTTACGCCGACATAGGGGGATTGGACACCCAAATTCAAGAGATTAAAGTAAACTAACCGTAAAGTTTACTACTATTTTTTTATTGAATTGATGTTTTTGTAACTAGGAATCTGTTGAATTACCATTAACTCATCCTGAATATTACGAAGAGATGGGAATTAAGCCACCGAAAGGTGTTATTTTGTATGGACCGCCCGGAACAGGCAAAACATTATTAGCAAAAGCAGTTGCTAATCAAACGTCAGCTACATTTTTGCGTGTAGTCGGTTCTGAACTCATTCAGAAATATTTGGTTTGTTTTTTATATTTTTAGTAGCTCGTGGTAGCTCGTGTTTACTAATAGTTGTTTGAAAAATAGGGTGATGGTCCCAAGTTAGTTCGCGAATTGTTTCGAGTTGCGGAAGAACACGCCCCAGCTATTGTATTCATCGACGAAATTGATGCCGTGGGAACGAAACGATACGACTCAAACTCGGGCGGGGAAAGAGAAATCCAACGCACCATGTTGGAGTTGTTGAATCAACTTGATGGATTTGATTCGAGAGGAGATGTTAAAGTATGCGAAACGGATGATTTTTTAAAAAAAAAAACAGTTTTAACTAATAAATTTATACTCTAAGGTTGTCATGGCAACGAATCGAATCGAAACTTTGGATCCTGCTTTAATTAGACCGGGCCGAATTGATCGTAAAATTGAATTTCCATTGCCCGATGAGAAAACGAGGCGCCGAATCTTTCAGATTCACACAAGCAGAA
Organism: Strigamia transsilvanica; assembly: GCA_034701245.1. Lineage (NCBI taxonomy): Eukaryota > Metazoa > Arthropoda > Chilopoda > Geophilomorpha > Linotaeniidae > Strigamia > Strigamia transsilvanica. Next base: position 15,644 of record JAQIXU010000660.1, on the reverse strand, counting down.
TGACATTGGCGGAAGATGTTAATTTGGAAGAGTTGATTATGTCAAAGGATGATTTATCTGGAGCGGATATAAAAGTATTATTTAGTGACAAGAGTGATTAAATGATGCGCAGAAGCTTTATAGAAATTAATTTTTAATTTGCAGGCTATTTGCACAGAAGCAGGTTTAATGGCGCTTCGTGAACGGCGAATGAAGGTAACAAATGAAGATTTTAGAAAATCTAAAGAGAATGTTTTGTATCGTAAGAAGGAAGGCACTCCGGAAGGATTGTACCTTTAATTTGTTATTACAGATACTTTTTTTTTGTCAATGTTAACATTCACTTAGAAATAAATGTTTTGCTACAATAATGATGTGCAATGAATTTACTGAAATTCCTAGGGCCTAATCTGAATATCTGTGATTCACAAGCGCGTTTCTGTTAAATTATGATCTTCAATTGATGTCTTTGATGCTTCTTCTTGATGGATCGATTGTTCTTGATGGATCCATTGTTCTTGCTGGATCCATTTTTCATCTGGTACAAATGCATTCCGCCAATTCTATTTTTTTTTTTTGTTTAAATTTAAGTTTCATAAATAGGCCAAAAAAAATGAAAACTTACATCGTTTTTCCAATGCTTATAAACGACTAATCCAGCCCAAAAAATTGGTTGTAAAATAATAACCAAAGCGATGAACCATCCAAAAATATGCGCGAACGTAGGGTAATGATAACAACCATATTTAGGAGGTGTAAACATACTCCATGATATTACAGTTATGGCCTGGAAAAAAATGCGCAATATTAATATTTAACGCTGTTTACAAACGAATCAACAAAATTCCAACGGAAGTTTGTTGTTTATTTTGTGATTTTCTGTGTAAAATATTGGCTTACAAGTATAATGAGAGGACATATGTATTTCCAACAAATTTGTAGATACATATTTGGTTTGAAACCGAGCATCAGTTTGACATCTTGGCAAAATTTATCTGACCCTAGGATAAATACAGTAATCATATTAAATAATTGTTTAAAACTGTACTAAAATATAATAAACCATAAATCCACATGACCGCAATAACTTCCCAAGCTATCAGCAATGTCCTGCCCATCACGCTGTAGCTATCCACTAGATTTAAAACATACTGTCCACCCTGTAACAAAACAGTAAAAATGTAATATAAGGAGTTGTTTAACCAAGTCATTACTGACAGCAGTACAATAAATTAGTCCAAGCAGAAAAAATACGATACATGAAATGAAGTAAAGTAACGTCTGATGCTTTTCTAAGTTTGGTCTGTCGTCAAACACCGCAGTCCACAATGCTTCTATTGAGGCAAACTGGAAAAAAATTACCAAAATGCATAAACTTTAGCAATTATTCTGTCACACGTGTGTTCGGGCCAAAATTGACACTAAAAAGTGATTAGAATGCAGTTGTTGTTTACATATTTTACTTAAGCAAAGGAAATGCGTTTTCTTAACTGTTGAATCAATTCCAAGTGTAAATAACATAAGAAAAAACATAAAAGACCATAGTTGGGGAACAGGTAGAAGTGTAACGACTTCTGGAAATACAATGAATGCTAGTCCTTGTCCTGCCAGGTAAATTTTAAGAAACAAAAAAATTAGGATGCACATAAACAAAACAGGTTTGCGCTTGGAATGAAATGGCTTACCACCAGCAAAAATTTTATCCATATTTAGGTGTAAATCTTTAGACAGGGAACCGATTACTGCAAATACAACTATACTAGCCATCACACTCGTTGCATAATCCACGATCACGACTTGCAAAGCATCTCTGAAATGAATTAATTGGTCAAAGCGGTTTATCTTTTGTTGCTTAGATGAGAATTAAAACGATTTTTCAGGCTCCTAAAACCAGCATATAAAGCTTATACAGCCATAAATCGTTTGGTAAACTCATCTTTTAGATTCAGTAAGTTGCTGCTGACCTGTGTAATGTGTTATGGAAGCGGTTATAGCTGGCTAGTGTTATTAAACCTCCATTAGCTAAGCTTAAAGAGTACACCAATTGCTGCGCAGCATTAAACCATACCTAATAATTTGTTTTCAATATTTTGTAATGCAAAACTGATTAAGCAACACCAGCACACGTCTTCACTTTAATGTCTAGAAGTTTACTCCAATTGGGATTGAAAAAGTGGGCAAGTCCTTCAGTTGCTCCATCTAATAGTAAACTTTGAATCAACAGTGCTAACAGGATTACATATGGTAGTGTAGCAGTCACATAAACTGCCTGCAAATTCAAAATAACAGTAATCAATAATCTTTTTTTCCCATCTTTTTGTTGTGGTTACCTTTCCTGATGTTTTTATACCTTTAAACACACAAATGAATATTATGATCCAAGTGGCAGCCAATGCTAGAACTAGTCGCCATTGAGGAACATTTATGTTCTCAATTCCATCCGAAGCACGAATATTCAATACATACTGACTTATGAAAGAAATTGTACGTAGATATAAGTAATCAGTAGTAGGTAAATTATGATTTACTTATTACTCCCAAAATTGCTGCGTCGATGTTTGTGGAAAGGTAACATTGCTATCGCAATCAACTCCTGTAATTCTGGTTGGTTCATCCAACTGTGTAGTCTGTTTTTATTAGATATTTTAAAAGTTATGCTATTTTGTTTTTAAAATGTCTAAATAATAACAAAAATTAATAACCTTGGCTCGAACGTAGCAATTATCGTCAGCTCCCCACCAAGAGCTACAATCTGTCCACGGTAATTTCTTAGCGAACGATAACATCATATATAACATCGTATACGATATAATTACATTATAATACGTTACACCGATTACAACTGTAACTATCATTCCCCAGCCAATTCCTACAGAGAAATAAGCATAAAAAAAATTATTATGAGATGAATGTGACGCGCTGTGCTGATTATTGACAAATAAAATTCTAACGGATATCACTCGTTAGGTGAATGTTTACCTATTGCTGCTGGGCAAGAGTGCCATACAGCAAGAGCTCCGCTTTGTGAATATTGTCCTCGTGCAATCTCCAAATAGTATAAAGGGTATCCGATAAATACAGACAGAAGGACATAGGGTATTTGAAATGTTCCTTTAGTTAAGAAATGTTTATTAATAATTTGAAATGTTGTTGAAATATGCAATTTTTCATTTCCTACCGCCACCATTTTCAAACGCAACGTACGGATAACGCCAGACATTACCAATGCCAACGGATAAACCGATGCACGATAAAATAAATTCTATTTTATTAGACCAGTGTCCATGTTTATTACGTGTATGAGCTGTAGGTGCTGTTACACTAGTTGACATTCTTGTATTTTCTCGAATGAGAGAAATGATTGTTAGTTTCGAGACAATTTTCCTTAATTGTTAAATTACACAGCAAAGCTTAAGTTTAAGTATGTGTAGCGTGTGTTCCATATTTCTTGTCTAAACCTTTGCACTTTTACAAAAAAAATTGTTTATACATATACTTATCTTGCGTAGCAACTGACGGGTTTTCGCTCGACGTCAGTTTCAATAAAGCCGTTTGAACGACGTCGTGTTTCCTTTTCAATACTGGCCATTCAGTTTATGTAATGTACTTAATCTAATAAGATAAAGAGAGAGAGAGAGAGAGAGTCGGAACTCGTGGGGTTCAAGATACAATATTTTAAAAAATATATTCGACAAAAAGTAATTGGCTTTCCCACATGCACCGCTATTGATGGATGGAGATTAAAAGTAGGAGTATTTACTTCATGTTCTCATATTTTTCGCGGGTCTAATAAATATTTAAAACTGTATCTATGCATATATGAATTTAAAAAAAAGCTATACTCACCATTAACGTTGGAATTTTAAACAACTGTAGAGACTAATAATTTTTATTTGTAAAATATGAATTGCAGCTCTATAACTGAATGCAATAAGGTATTGGATAGAGAGTAGAAGATCAGAACTGCGTATAATGGGGGCCCTCTGGCACTGGTACCAAATTTGTACGAATAAAATTGAACCAAAATATGCATAAAAGAATTATTATTATAATTACTTTAAATTTTATTTTGTAGTTTTGGTAACATGATCAACTGGAGTGGGGTCCCTAGAAATCTGGGGCCCTGACCGAGCGCCCAATGAGTTCATTGGGACTACTTGAAAACACGATTGATGTGTCAGATCTTGACTTGAAACTTGAAAGTAGCGTGTCTCTTCGATAAATTAAACATTCAAATAAATCAAATATAAAGTATAAACTGTTTTATTCGTGGCACTTAACTATTTTAACCATTGCGATCTGAGGGCCTCAAATTTCAGTTTATAATGCCAAAAAATAAAAATAAAATAAAATAAAATAAAAATGTGTCACATTTAATTATAATTTTGTCACAAATTTTATTAATATAATTTGGGGGCTCCCGTTTGGACCAGTGCCCACTGCCCACGGCCCTCAAGCACTTGATGCTGCACTGATTATAATGAATGTTTTTTTTTTGCAATTCAATTTAATAAAAGTTTTGTCAATGCATCAGAAAAAATTACAAATGATTTCAATAATTAAATACTGTGAGTGGAAATAATTTTTGAACGATTTGCATTCACTCGATTTTTAAAATTTGCGCCCATTTTGCCAATTTACAAGTCAGTGGTTTGGTTGCTTACTTCTTTAAAATGTGGGTGAGGTTTGACAAACCCCTGTATTTACCTAAAATTATCAAATTGCAAATTGTAATAATATTTTAAAAAAATTGGACGTTTTTTAAAAAAAATTTGAAACGTGAATGAAACAATTAAAAATGTTTTTTTACTGCGAAAAAAATGTGCAGTGTATTTATTACAACTAAAACCTAAAGTAACACACCAAAACAATTTTTAAAAAAAAAAAATTTCCACATTCGCTGCGAACAGGATTCGAACCTGTGCGGGATAATCCCATTGGATTTCAAGTCCAACGCCTTAACCACTCGGCCATCGCAGCACATGAGGTAGGGCTTCATATTTCATTTAAAACTGTTGGAGAGAGATAATTGCACTTTACATTAAAAAAATTATTACGAGAATGGTTTACAGGTGCTGCGATGGCCGAGTGGTTAAGGCGTTGGACTTGAAATCCAATGGGAATTTCCCGCGCAGGTTCGAATCCTGTTCGCAGCGAAAATTGTGGATAAAATTTTTTTCTTCAAAAATTGTAATATGATAATATTTTTATTGATTTTATCAAAGAAAATAGTTCCAAATTTATTTATTTCATGTTTGAAATGCAAATTTGACTAAAATCTTCAAATTGCACCACCAGATGTCACTTGTCTCGTCTTCCTCAGTGTTGATGTCGGTTACTATAGTTACCATGTTGTATTGACGGCTACGAAAACATACATTCTGCCACAATTAACGCTAGCAGTTATCATGAGTCTGTGGGATATTGCTCTCGAAGAAAGCAAGAAAAAGGACAAAGATGGTAGTTACTTGATATCGATATGTTTAATTATTTAATTCACCGATATTTACACAAACAGATATCGGGGCTCAAAACGAATCAACTATTATCTTTCTGGGAAGCAAAGGAGCGGTGAATTGAATCAAAAAAATTGAAATCGAAGTATCATACGAGATAAATCTTGCCATTTTTCAAACAGGGTAAAACTACAATAATTTCGCGCTTTTTGAATAAAACCGAAAATCCCAAATCAACCATTGCACTAGAGTATACATACGCGAGACAAAATAGAAACACAGCTTTGGTACAAAATAAAAATATAATAAATAATAATAAATTGCTAAATGACTAATTACCGCAGTGCAAAGATGTTTGCCATATTTGGGAACTGGGTGCGGGCACTCTTCTCACAAAACTGCTGGAAATTCCAATTACTTTAGAAACAATCAAGTAAATACGTAGAGGATGTAAACAACCAACTAATGATGATTAATCCTTTTTTAAAATTCTAGTTCTCTGAGCATTGTAATCATGATTGATTTATCTAAACCGAAAGAAATGCTGTTCGCACTCGAGACATTTCTCAGCACTTTACGAACCACTTTGGATCAGGTTCTGTCACAATCTCGCCAGTTAAAGGAAAATCTAACGAATAATATTTGGAAAAAAATTGGAAAAGACCATGCAGTAGGTTGGAATCTATATACATTTTAATTTATACATAAATGTGTGATTTTATGGCTCAGGATAAAGCTAATATTGAACCGTTACCAGTGCCTGTGATAATCGTAGGCGGGAAATATGACATTTTTCAAGTTTGTTAACCAAAAAAAATAAAATACAATATATACTGTACGGTATTTCTATTTTTTGAAGGATTTTGATCCTGAACACAAAAAGATCATTTGTAAAACGTTAAGGTTCGTTGCTCATAGGAACGGAGCTGCTTTGCAGGCAAGTTTTTCCACGGTTTTGCCTCGTTAACTGTAATTTATTTTTGTTGTTTGTTTTATTTTGTATTATTTTGTAGTTTTGCAGTTCTAAGATTGAAAATCTCGTAAATAAAGCGAAAGTAGTATTTAGTCATTTAGGATTCAACAATCCCTTACCTCCGTAATTAATTGAGATTTTTTAAAAATATATATATATAAATTAATTTAAAATAGTATTCTTACAATATTTATTAGTCAGTCAGTGGCACAGGATTATAATAAACCGATTCTCATTCCGTTTGGAGCTGATTTGTTTAATCAAATTGGTATTTCTTTACGTTAATATTTTTTAACGTATATATTTAAAATAATATACTTTTGAATTCCAGACAGCACAGCTGATTCTACCAATAAAACGTGAGTGTTTTATTACCAACCCAATTGATGATTTTGAAAATTGAATACGTTGCTAATTTTATAGATCGTTTTCTGCTTGGAAGAATACATTTGAAACGCACTTTCCTCAGGTTTTTATTGTCTATTATTTAATCCGCATGCACTGATAATTTCTACAATATAATAGGTTTCTGAGAAGACCATTTTGCCCGATGATCCAGCTAAAGATGCAAATTTCAAAGAACCTGAAGTCGATAAGTTACGAAGTCTCAAAGATGAAGTAAACGTGAAAAACTCGAATTAATTCATCATTTAAGTTTATGTATTTAAATTATTAGGAACTACAACGATATCAGCGAATGGGAAAAGGCGATAGCAAAATTTGAAAAATTTCAAAATAAAATAAAAGAAATAACCTGTATTTACACATTTATTAAACAATTTAAAAAAAAAATCTTTTTCCTATTTAACAAGAGATGGCAATCAATGTTGTGACGTAACTGCGCAAGCGCACAAATGTCCTCGAGAAGCTATGGGGTTTTGGATGGGTAATTTGTTGCAACGAGTTTGATTGCAGATGTTCATTTATGTTCAAATTTAATTAGCTAAGTTTGTTTAAACAAAAAAAGCACGCGTACACATCGAACCGATTGCACGGAAGGATTACAAATACCGCAGCAAATACTTGCTGGAAATATTGACCGAATTAAACGACGAAGGTAAGTTACAATCTGAGACTAATGCTAAGCCTAACGGTTGGTTCACCGCCGGTTATTTTTATCTAATCATTCTGGATCAAATTAATTAAAAGCAAAAAGAAGACTACCGCCGAGTTATTAATTACGCTTTTATTTCCAGCGGGATATATCGAGAATGCGATGGCCAACGAGAAAAAATGAGGTCCTGCTTTAAATGCCTATAATGACACGGATTTGTGTGAAAGTTGCAAGATCTAGGCCAAATTTGTCCTACCTGCAAACCAGTCAAGCGTAGGGTAATTTTTATTTAACGAGATAGCATTTGTGCATTTATTTGTTTATTATACAAATTTAGTTAAGGGTTGGGTGTGGCGGTTGGTTTTATCTTCGACAAAAGTATTAATGGCACTTGCTGCTGTTTGTTGACATTTGAAATAGACATTTTTTTAATTTTTAATAAAAAAAAAAAACAATTATATTTTTTTTGGTACATTTTATTAAGAAATTGAAATTAAAAAGTGCCATTAGTTCCACTTTTGTGATTTATTACTGACCGACCTGTAGGTTTTTAAAGTGGAAAAACAAATTTCAAAAGTTTATTGTGTAAATATTACTCGGAAAAAAAAAACTGGTATGACTATTACAAATTTCACTCTTTATTACCATGAAAGGTAAAAATATTTCCCACTACAAACTCGTTTTTAACCCCGAAGTTTAATTAAATTTCAAAAAATTATGTGTAGCATTTCACACTTAAAAACCTTTCGAATTTTAAACGAAATAATCCGTTTAACTATTTTGCATAAAAGGGTATTGAACCGATCTTTACGCAATAAAAATCCTACTTAATTTAATCTCATAAAATATAATTTGGAACCCATCCTTTTTAACCACCATTTAATCCAAAAATTACGTTTAAAAAAAAATCCATGTTTAATAAAAACCTTCAAAAGGTGAAATTAGTAAATTTTTTTTATACTGTCAATGTCTCGTATGAGTTGTGACGTCATCTAGTGAATAGGCGCTGTGGCTGTGGCGGAAAGCCAGTCAAAGCAGCAGGTAACACGCTAGCAGATTACAGGAATCCCAAACCCAAGCCTCAATATCGCGGGATTAGACGTGTGATAAACGTATAAAAAGTATTCCATTCGTTCTCAACGCACACACATCTCGTTAATCGTAATGGGAATAGCGAAATACTTCCAAAGGAAGGCTAGAAGTGCGGGCAAGGTAAGTTGTAGCTCCAAGTAATCTTTTCTCCCCAATGGAGGCTGTTTCTTCAAGGTTATTTCATGCTTAATTGGTTCCTGTTTTCCCTCAGTTTGTATTTGGTTTGGAAATTTAATCGCGGATTTTTTATATATATTTTAACTTATGGGAAACTTTAATTATTTTTGTACAATTAAAGTGGAGATTGAATGATAAATCCACTTGTTGAAACTTTTTTTTTGGGTTAAGGCCCCTCCCTTTTTCCAAATGAATAACTTAAGGCGAACAACGAATTTGATGATTACGACATTTCGCCATCTGGCGTACTAATCAAGGATGTATTTTTCGACAAGGTTTTAGTTTTAGTCGGGGTCGACAAGAATATTGATTGTTTGTTATATATTTTTTGGTTATTTTTGATATTTAAACTGAGGTCTTTGATTTTTATTTTTTAAATTTCTCATTTTTCAGTTAGTACGAATGGACCGGTTAAGGCGGAGCTTAAGAGAGAGTTTTCGACGAAAGAAGGAACATGTCCCCGAATGCAGTAAGCCGCATCAATGGCAATCGGACGAGGCTGCTGTTAGATCAGGAACGTGCAATTTTGCTGTTAAAGTATGTTCTAAAAATATTTTTTATTTCTGTGATAAACATTTTATCAAATTTTATTTTTATTATTTTTATATTTTAGTATTTGGGTTGCGTTGAAGTATTTGAATCGAGGGGAATGCAAGTATGCGAGGAAGCCTTGAAATTACTTCGGGTATGTTTTTGAGGAATAGTAATCCGAGTGATAAAACTTTGAACTAAGACACTTTTTTTCGGTTTTGATTAAAGTTAATTAAGTAAATGTTTGCTAAATGACATAATAATTGATGTTGGTTTAAAGATGATGTTTAATCTTGTGGAATGTTAAATTGCTGTTTGTTTTTTTTTATATAATATTATGGTCTTGCATTAAACAGAGAATTTCAAGGTTAGACGATGTAATTCATGTGCTTACGATGTTGTTTATCATTGCAGAATTCCAGGCGAAGACCTATCAAGGGTATTTTGTATGTCACTGGTGATGGATTAAGGGTTGTGGAAGATGAAACTAAAGTAGTAAATCTATTTTGAATATTTTGTTTTCAATGTATAACCGAGTTTGATGTTTGTTTTAGGGATTAATCGTAGATCAGACGATAGAGAAGGTGTCGTTTTGCGCGCCCGATAGAAATCACGATCGAGGATTTTCGTACATTTGTCGCGACGGAACGACTCGGCGTTGGATGTGCCATGGGTTTTTAGCCGTGAAGGATTCGGTGAGCCGAGTTTTCCATGTTTTTTTTTTAGTAATCGGTTTAAAATTTTTATGCGTTTGATAGGGGGAAAGACTCAGCCATGCAGTTGGTTGTGCCTTTGCTGCTTGTCTGGAGCGCAAGCAAAAGAGGGACAAGGAATGTGGAGTCACGATGACCTTTGACCCCAATAACTCGACCTTTACACGCACGGGATCTTTTAGGCAAACATCTCTCACGGAACGCATGCAGGACCCTCAAGAATGTAAACCGGCAGGTAACGGACGTTTTAAAAAAAATTGGTTTTGGGTTTGGATGTTGTAAATGAGAAATTTTGATTTTTAGATCCTCCACCGGTCAAGCAAGTGCACAATCCTTTCGCTATCGAGAGACCTCATGCGACGCCCATGATGCTTCAACGCCAAGGATCGTTTCGTGGATTTAGTCAACTAAGTCAGAGTTCACCGTTTAAGCGCCAGTTGTCCCTAAGGCTGAACGAGTTACCGTCAACGCTTGAGAGACAACGATCGCTGTCGTTGGAATCTTCAGATTTCTCACGAGAGAATGGACCAGGTTCGGACCCATGATGGAATTTTGATGTTTCCAACCTTTGCAATTTGCATTTTTCCGTTTTATTTGGTTTCGATTGATTTATATGTATATTCTTTTGAAAGAATGTGTACATTAGTTATCAGATTATTAACCAAAAATAACTAATACATCTATTAGTCGGTTTTGGGTAGTCATTAAAACAATTGTTTACAGAGAGTCCGCAACTTCCTCCTCGTACAACGCGAGATCGACTCCATTCATTGCCGAATGCAGTAAATAGTGAGTTTACTGACAATATTAACCCTCATTTAACGTCCCTAGATTTGTTGCATGTGCGTATGATTGTGTATGAGTGATTGTTGCTTATTTCCGTTTGAGTTTATCATGGGGTTGTTTCGGAGTATCAAACCGTTTGATTAATTTTTGTTTGTTTTTGCTTTTGCTTTTAGTGAGTCCAATAATGGAAGGCTCTCCCGTGATTGACAAACAAGACACAATTAGTGCCATGTGTCAGCAAGTGTCGCAAGGGTTATCATTTCTGTCAAATACGGACGATCCGTTCGTAAGATCAATGAATCAGCCAGCAGGAAGTCCAGCCCTAGCGGCACTGCACACACAATATAACGCCAATGTGTCAAAACAGCCGTTCATTTCTCAAGCGAGGCAACCGGCCTTCACGAGTATGAGTAACAGTGTGGTACCGCAATCCTACATCGGTTCAGTCTACGTGAGCCAGACATCTGCGATTAATACTATGAATTCACAACCAGTTAATCCAGGTAATAGAAGTTGTGAAATTAGAAGTGTGTGCTACAATTTGATTTAATCTTCCGTATATTTATTTATTTATTTATTTATTTATTTGCACGTAGTACGTAAAATATATTTACTATTATTTTTTTTTTAGGACTTGGATAGCGCTGTCATCTTGATTCTTTTTAGTTTGTTGCATGCTTGAATGTGCTTTTACCACAAATCCACTTTTAATTGCTTGAAAGTTATTCGTTTTTGATTGAGGCAAAATTATTTCTTTTTTTTTATTACGCGATTTAGTAATAAAAGAGGATTTGATGTTACTTTCGTTTGAGCATGCGTGCAATGTGAATTAAGATTGGTGTCAATGCAATGCTTATTTTAATCATTTCAGTTGCTCTCACTAATCCACTTTTTTTTTCTTTTTTTTTCTGTTCTCTTTGATTTTTTCATTTTCAGTTGGAATGGCCATTAATCAGCCATCGATAACGAACCCTTGGAGCCAAGCTTTAATAGTGTCCGAGGCTGTTGCTGCTCCCTCTGCAGCCGAAGCATGGCTCGCATCTGCAGAATCTATTCCTAAATCTGCATCGAACCCATGTGACCTCTTTGTCGCCAATCAGTTTAATGGTGAAATTTCATCCATAGGGCAACAACCCGCCGGATCTGTCATGGCTGCACCGTCACCACGCAGAGCGCCTCATCTAGCTCAACTGCGCAGTCAATCGTTGGGAGATGCGCCTTCCAACTTACCAAAAACTGAACCATGGTCCAATGGCACGAGTTCGCGTGACCCGTTTGATGCGGAATGGGCCGCTCTGGCCGCAACCAGGTCTCAGACTAGTACAAATCCGTTTCAACAAAATTCTATGAAAGCGTTTGAGGTGAAGTTATAACAAAAGTTTGGATACGATCACACAAACAGGTAAATATGGTCATCTGCTGCTGAGATAATTTCAGCTGAACGATAAATGTAACCGAAATACACGAGCGAACTTGTTAAAACGTGATTTGTACTGTAAGAGATGATGATCGCAGTTTGCCATCACAAACCACGTCGTGGGCGTACTTAAATCACATTTCGAAATTAGGGGAGCCAAAAGCAACAAACCTGAAATACCTTGATGTTGTATTTTAACTGGAATTAGTGATTTTGTTTTGTTTTGTTTTGTTTTATTTGTTTCGTTTTGTTTTCGTTTTGTTTTTTTAGTTTTTAAAAAAAAAAAATTGAAATTGTTAGTTCGAATTAGTTTAAAGGATTATTTAAAAGATGAAGTGTTACAAACGAAAACCATAGCAATTAAGTGTACATATTCACGAAAGTTATATGAAAAAAATGACACTGCTGTATACTACAGACAACTGGTGTAAATTAAGTCCAATTAAATTTTCTAGGGTGTACTAATTAATTTACTGTTGACTAAATAGGTATGCATACGTCATCTATTGTGTAGATTATGTGCAAAATACCAAACCAAGAGGTAGCTATGGCGTACTTGATCTGCTGCCTTATATGTATGTAATATAAATTGGTTTGCAGTAAGTATGTTTTGTAGGAAATGTTTGCTACCTTTGTAGCTTATTATTTTTTTATATATATTTAATATTAATAATAATTATTTGTGAAATTGTGCTAAGCACTACACATGGGGTGGTAATGTCACCCATTTTCGGTTGATTTCAAGCATTTCAAGCGTTTTTTTGACATGTTATTTGTTTGTTGAGTACAGATAACTTTGCATTCCAATTTTTCAATATTTTGTATAGCAATTGTTCAATGGTCATTATTAGAAAATAAATAAAATGTGCAGTTTACTAACTTATTTTAGTCATGTAAACGGTTTTAAAGCATTAATAAATGTGACATTTAAAAGTTAAATACAGAGACCATTGACTAGGGAGCTGATATCTATTGAAATCGTGAGAAAATCATCACCAAATACAAAAAAAGAAGGATCTGATTTTTATTTTTACAGCATTTTATATAATAATTTAATACTTTTGCAGGATGCTAACTAAGAGCGACGTTTTGTTTAGTTTGTGCTGAAATTTCTAGAGTAAATGGGCATGAAAAAAGGGTGACATTCCACAATCATTCTGAGCTTAGTTAAACCATCATAATCTTAGGCTTGTAACAATATTTTAATATTTGGGCGAATTGTTTTTGCACAAAAAAATTGTACATTTTTGCAAGAAGTTGATGTTGATATTACGACAAGATAATTTATTTGTTTTAAGGCTGACATGATGCATAATATTGCTACATATTGTTCGATATGGTTGAAACAGCAAAAATATGTACTTATGGGTTTTTGAGGATCTGTTCTGATGCTGTTAACTATTGTATGTAAACATGGCACGAATAAAATAATCCGATGCGATTTGATCCGGTGTCGTGTATTTTAAGTGACGATACAATAACATGTGCAACAGGTGGTAACATGGAACAATAGTTTATCCCTTCTAATTTACAATGGTTGGAGTAACAAGTAGTTATTAATAGTTAGACATTCCCATTAATATGAAGTCAATTATAACTTATGAAGAACTTTACAATAGTTTTAACTTGTTAATGCCAGTGATATTTACAGCAAAGTATACATAGAAAAAAAAAAGTAGTTTGTACTTGATCCGTTGTTTAAACAGTCGTCGTAAATAAATAAATCTATTTAATCATAACATGTTTGTAATCTAACATCAGGAATATTTTTATATAACACGGGACATTCTATTTCTCGACTCTCCTTCACCAGGCTACAGGGTGTCCATTTATCATGAAATCTGATTTTTCCTGATTGTCAATCAACTGAAAATATTTATAAATAAAAAAAAATTAGTTCCATTAGTCCTCAATTTGTGAAGGATAATTATTATCAAATTAGTGCTAAATTATCTGGGATTTTCCAATAGCTGTTCCCTGCCGGAAGGGAAATTCCAAAATTGACAAACACGTGAAGGGAAAAAATTTTAAAAATAATTTCAATATTTATTTTTAAAAAGGGAATGAAAATATTTTTAGCAAACACGTGAAGGGAAATAATTTTAAAATAATTTCAATATTTATTTTTAAAAAGGGAATGAAAATATTTTTAGCTTGAAAAATAATTGTGATAACAATAAATTGCTCGTCGTGAAAATGATTTAACGAGCGGTGGAATTAATTTGGAAAAACCCAGTGCAAAAAAAGATATTTATTTAGCATTGCATGTACGGTCCAGAATAAATAATACACACCATTTCCTCAATGCTGGAATCATCGGATGATTCCCAATCAGAATAAATCGCTCCCTGTAGGTTTAACATATCTTTTATTTTCTGATTTCGGACGACGTCTGCTAATTGGATCGGCGATAAACCAGCAAAAGTTCGAAGATGGATATTTGCTTTGCAATTTATGCTTATCAATTCCGTTAAATCAGCATCTTCCATTTCCACTGCAAAGTGGAGCGCCGTACGGCCGCTTTTGCCTTCCTATAAAGATACGGTAAAAGAGACAAATTTATAACTGCAATTATGATTTTAAAACTGATTGTTTTCTTACCCTGGCATTGAAATCGGCCCCTGCACTGTGCAACAGCTTGAGTATTTCAACATGTTTGCAAATAGTTGCCAAATGAATGCATGTTTGACCTATAATTTATAAAAATAAAAGGAAAAAAAAAACCTTCTGTAAGTAAACAAATATTCATGACCTACTTCCACCATGGGTTTTCCCCAAAACATTTCACAAATTTTTATCTTATTCAAATATTTTATATCTGTAAAGCTCGGTTAAACAGATTGCACAAAGAAGTTACAGTTACATAACTGACGGATATTTAATGTTGCGAAATACCAATTTTTAACCTATTTTCTAATTATTTAATTCGGTCAAACGATAAATTCACTAAACGCTTCGTTTTCTTAACAAAAACACGACGTTAATCATGAATCATGACGGGCAAAATTCTTAGTAAAACCCAAGATAAAGCGTCATGTAACCACAACTAGTTGTAGAATTCAACAAAAGCTTTAATTCGCCTACTGAATGATCTCAGAATCATGACGCAAATATAACCAAAATGGCATAACTTTGTTAGTCATACTCCCTCAATGTTAGTCATAACATGACTCCATTAAGGGCAATATATATATTTTGGTTCAGAAATCACAAGTAAAAACATTTTAATCTGATATCAAATCCTTATCTTACCTTCATAATTTCGCAACTCCAAATTCTGTGTTTTCCCATAATTTTTCCATTTATCTCCTAAATTGTTCAGAGGTCGAGATGGGCCCACTTCTTGGTAAACTAACGGTCGTAATAATTCCTCAGCACACAAGTAATCCCCCATCTGACACGCCAAATGCAGCGGCGTGTTCCCTCTATGGTCCCTCATTTCGAGGAGTGCACCGTGAACGACTAA
>JAQIXU010000659.1:0-27228 GCA_034701245.1 Strigamia transsilvanica | reverse complement strand
CATTGCTGCTGCTAAAACCACAGTACTGATCGGTGTTCTTCAGGCTACTCAACAGTCAACGCTCAACTTGTATTTTCGTACAAGTTTAGCACTCCATCTGATAACTAAGGTTATCAGATATCTTGCGCCTTATTAATCCGTTACTTTGGGATTCCCAAAGTACTTCATCACATCGTTGCAGGGACGCCGGCTCTGAGCTACGGAGGCCCAACACGAAGCGACCGAAGCGGGATTAATGCAGTTTTGGCGCGAAATCGCCAAAACCATCGTTTGTATTGTTTTACTTCATTTCCTAGTCATTTCTATACTCATTATGTACAATTCAGTTGTAATAAATCATTTCGTGTTATTTATCTAAGCTAAAATTAGTTCAGTTATTTTATCAACCCTAGACATTAGAATAACCAGCCAGAGTGTAAGTCATTTGTGCATCTCACCGGTGACGAACACCCGGACTCACCGCAACTTTTAGTTGGAAATGTATACATTTAATGTGCGTTGAGTAATGCGAGTTG
Organism: Strigamia transsilvanica; assembly: GCA_034701245.1. NCBI lineage: Eukaryota > Metazoa > Arthropoda > Chilopoda > Geophilomorpha > Linotaeniidae > Strigamia > Strigamia transsilvanica. The sequence continues at coordinate 26,713 of JAQIXU010000659.1, read as the reverse complement.
GGGAAATTAGTGATCAGGTTGCTTTACTCATCTGGTTCTACCCATGTGTGGATCAGTCCATTTTTTCATTTCCTCTATAATGTTTTATCTGTTTTTAAATGTTGTAGAAATCAACCAAAGTTACATACATGTATATGTTTAGAAAATGAGATTGTAAATTAATAAATATAAAATTGAAATATAAAAGATTGTAAACAAAAAATGATAATAAAATTTATTTAATTTAAATTGTGCCATTTTTAATAAATACAGTTGTCCTACAGTCACTAATTCCACATTAGTAATATTTTCATCTTCACTTATTATCAAATGTTATTAGGTCCCCATGGGTAATCATATGTCATCGCCTGATACGTTTCAAGTCGTTCGTATATAACTGAATGTCGATTCCAAACAAGCTAATGGAAATTCCTTGCCCAAACAACTCCCTTGCAGATGACAATAACGATCCTCGAGCTGACCGTGGGTATGTATGTTTTTTTTTATATTTATATTAATTTTTAATATCTTTTTCCTATACGCCCGTATTTGCTACTATTACTTTCTTGTTTTCGCTGTTGTTTTCACATCATTTACTCTGATCGGTATAGGATGTGTCTTCATTCATGGTTTGGTTTACTAATTATTCCTATTTTATTGTTTTATTTATGTTTTCTTTTGTGTTTTTACAGAGGCGTACCAAGATCGCGCCTATCTACAGGAGCGCTCAACGATGCTGGTTACTCCCACTCCTAGATGTATGTATGCTCATTTTTCTTCCAGATTTTCTTGATTCATTCTAACTGTTCCAGCACCAACTTCGACCGCCACCCTACCTACTTCAATGGTCCCATCTTCGGCTCCCCCCACCGCCATGCCGATCGCAACTGGCATTTCAATGACTCCATCATCGGCTCCCACCATTGCCCCACTGGTCGCAACGGGCATTTCAATGACTCCATCATCAGCTCTCACCACCGCCGCCCCACCGATCACAACGGGTGTTCCAAATGCCCCGTGCGGAAAAAAATTAAACTGGAAAAATTCTTCCCCCCCCCCTAATAAACTACTTCGAAATGTGTGGTGCGATTTGATAACATTGTTAGTAGATTCTAATCCATTGTTAGTGCAGGGAGATCCTACGCAATGGCCGACATGCCAACCAACAAATCGTTCTAAATATTCAGCATTGAAGTAATCGATGAATGCAGATGCTGTTTCTTTAAGAATAGATCTTTTGATACAACAAATTCTTCGTCGGAGGAGGCAAGTTGCAGAAACACAATATCCTTTCGAACATTCTTTTCAATTTCTTTATCCTTGATGATGCACAGTTTCTTATCGACATTCCTAATCACATGTGCCCATCAATATATCCGAATCACATCAGTGCCAAACACTTCGTAGCAAGCATTAGTTATTGCTTCTGCACAGTCGGCAATTAGGGTGTTTGGTTTGTAAGTTTTTAATTTTTGTTTGGAATACACAATTTCCCTTATTCCCCACAACGCACGCGCAGTTGGTTAGCGCCATTTAGTGTCAAATTGGCGAATTCACTCTACATGATTAAAAATGCAAGCACACGTGCAGCTAGCACGCAATTTAATAAAAAACCAAAATATAAATTGGGATACGCAATTTGTAACAATGCCAAGTGTTTCTCAGGAAACAATGGATTGTTACTTACAAACTAAGTCTAAAAAAAGACTTAAATATTTGATAGATCAGTATTTACAACAGTTAAAGACAGCTGTTTATAACAAGGGAGTTGCTATAAAATGTCGAGTGACGCCCAGCCACAGACCTGGATATAATACAGTGTGTATTATTATTATCCAAGAAGAAGAAATTGTTAGTAGCTACTGTGATTGTCCTGCTGGGTAAGTTTTTCTTTTAAAAATTAAATTATTTCAATTGTGACACTAACTATTTACATTTTGTACAGATTGCTGAAATGTCATCACATTGGTGCTGCAATTGAATATTACCGCCTCTTATTAGAGGCAGGAGTGCAAGATTTATCAGAAAATCCAACCTGTACTGAAGTTTTGTGCAGGTGGATTACACCTGGCAAATCAACTGGAGGGAAAAGATTGTTAGATTTGAATATTAATACTTTGAAATCTGATGTAAGTATTTAAAAAACTAATATTATTTAATGAGTGCATTGTAAAGCATAAATTATTTTTTAGGGAAAATTAAGTAAACCAAAAGAAAAGAGATGTCTGCCAAATTGTTATGACCCTAGGACCAAAAAAGACATATTACAAAAATCCAAACAAGAGTTGTTTGAATTAATGAAGGAAAATGTGCCAACATGTGGATTTGTTTTGGACAAATACAATGGTAAATTCATTTCTAGTAAATGCTTCAGTCATTTGATGGCTGTAACATTCACAAATAAAATATTAAACCTCTCAAACTTAGAAAATAATTTTTTGTTTAATTACAGAAAGAAACACATTACAAGTGACAAGATTGCAACTACATAACAGTGCCCAAAACCCAGATTTCCCTGCAACTAATGAACTAGGTATGACAATGTGATTTTAAAATAAAAGTTTTTTACAACACTTGTCATTTGTAATTTCAGAGCATACAATATCACTTTCGGACAACAACAGATCTGATGTTATTATTGCCAGCTCTCACTTTCAAGAGAAGGTAGCAAAGTTTATAGAAAAAACTTATACTTTACTTCCTCACGAGGAAGTATTGCAAATTGAAGAAGCAACAGGGAAACAAGCAGCCAACAATGTGTGGTTCCGAGAGCGTCGAAAAAGATTAACAGCTTCATCTTTTGGAAAATGTGCAAAATGTGTACGGAGCTGTGAATCTCTTTTGAAATCAATGTTATATTCAGGACCAGCAAAGAATTTGCCTGCCTTGGTGTATGGACGCACAATGGAACACACTGCTGTTGAACAATATCAACATGTGAAAGAAAGAAATGGCAATAATGTGACTGTGCATGAATGTGGATTGTTTGTACATCAAGAGTTTCATAACGTATGTTAAAAACTTGAATTACCTTATTTTGCAAAACCCAATAGAACACAGTAGGCACTGCTTCTGGCTTCAGATATCGTTTCTTTGAATGCAATAGTGGCCTGAGAGCATGTTCCTTAAAATGTGCGGAACATACCAACGAGCTACGTGTTATTTGAAAAAGTGGGCCTAGGTCTCGACGTATTTTAACAATCCATTTCTTTAGTATTGTTTCGTTTTTTGGAAAAGTATGCCAAGTAGTACCTGTTGGGGCTTTTCCAACATAATTTAAGCATCCTGGAACGCTGCAATAATTGTTACTCATGTTCTAAAACAGTAAACACTGTGTTAACGCGGCACTAATGATGCCTTTCTTCATGGAAGAGTTTTTGCCACCAGAGAGTGCGCTAAACTGGCGACGCAGGTAGGCAACGCAGGTAAGGTTCACATGTAAAGCAGGAACACAAAGCACCAATCGTGCTTTAAAGCACACATGTGAACCCAGCTTAAGAGGGGAGGAATTTGTGACATAGTGCTAGAAGGATGGACCACCCACCCACTGCCACGACACAAGACATTTTTTAAGGTGTGTAATACCGAAGATAAGTAACTATCAAATAGTAAACCACTATAAGGAATGTTTAACACGCTTGTTAAGTATGTAATAAATTTACAAACTTAAGATATTTAATATTTATTTGAATTTTGATTTCATAGAACACTTGGGCATCAATGGTGCAGAATCAGAAGTGAAAAGTGGTTAGAATTACTTTAAAAAGCATCATTGCTTTTTGCAAAAAATATGAATCTACCGATGATCTCCGATATAGTCAATTAATTCTATTCACAGATAATGATTGTGACGGTTCACACATCAAAGGACTAGTTATCAACTTTATACATTACTACTGGCCAGAATTAATCAAACTGGAATTCTTAAAGCAAATTATTGCTCCTGCAGTTAAAAATCTCAAAAGGTTCTGATTACCAGCTGATTGTCAGCCTGAATTCTTTCCATCCTATTATCAACAGTTTTTCCATCCACAAGCAGAGACACGTTGTTAAATTAAAGTGGTTGAAATTGAACAGGTTACTATTGTACAAACCTTTAAAACTTTTGTATGTGATTAAGCCAATCGCAATTAAATTTGGGTACTGTCCTAAATAAATATTGCTCAAACTGACATCTTGGTGATTCGCAGGAATGTTGAAAACTTTACACTCAACGCTTTTAATCAAGTACATAGCGTCCTTTCCACTCAGTGCTTGCGCATGTACCAGCAAAACTCCGGGACTCTGTATTACTTTTTTAACGCTTTTTCGATCGTCGTGACATAATTAGCCCCAGCTTCTGGCAAAAGACGGCAAAATTCATTCTTACTACACGTCAAATGCATCCTCATTGTCACCACAGAAATCAAAAGCTTATTCTGCATAAACATGCCTGCATGTAATCGAGTGTCATGTCAGTGTTTGAGGAAGTGGACAAGTCTGTGTGCGCAGACCAATCGGTGATACATTCGACCCAGCTTTTATAAAGCTAAGGGTAAAACTTCTTTAATTTATTAATAATTTTAAGTTTGTAATATTTACCTAATTTTAGAAACAAAGTGGCCGATTAGGTGTAGGCATATAGGGGTGGATGTCTCAAGGTGGGCTTGGGCAAATTTGCAGACTCAGCGGCTATTTGAATTCAAATTCATGTCGATATCCTAGGTTGAGCTTTATTGCCCAGTGCTGGAAGGTTTGATACTCAGCCTTGGGTCTTCCAGCAAGACCGAGCACCCTCCACATTGCCCGCAACACCGTGAATGGATGGCACAACATATGGGCCCGAATCAGCATATTGAAATTTTGGAGTGGCCAGCCAAAGGGGCTGATTTGAACCCTCTAGAGAACACCTGAGCAATTTTAAAGTCAAATCTGCAAAAGGGGGTAAATTAGACATAAGGAAACCTTTTGTCGTATTGACTGACACATCTCACACTGGACTCGGTGCGGTCCTATGTGAAGGTGTGAAAGTTTGGGACGAGAAGAAATAGGAAACAGTAACAACTCCAAGACCGGTGGCATACGCTAGTCATGTCCTGCGAGGGGCGGAAGTTAGATATTCTACTCCTGAGTTAGAATGTTTAGCGGTGATACGAGCTATTGAGCGTTACTGTCCATATCTAGAGTATAACACATTTACCCTGGAATCCAACGCACAAGCGCTGAAATGGCTCATGAACACACCTGAACTACCTAGTATATTTGGTCGAAGGGCCATTCGAATCCAGAATGGTGCACCTTGATGATGTCATTATCTTCTCACACATGTGAGGAAAATACATGTCAAGGATGTGTTAAATCGACTCAACAGGATCAATTTGACAATAAATAAAGCCAAATCTCTGTTCAGGCAGACCGAGTTGAATTTTCTAAGTCACTGGATAACTACAATGGGTTATTAGCTGACCCCAATAAAACTTCGGCATTCAAAAAATTGCCACGTCTCACCTGTGCTAAGGATATGCAGCAATTCCATGGCTTATCAACTTTCTTCCAGAAGTTTATAAAGAACCATGCAACCATTATTCAACCCCTGACGAGGTTGATGAATGAAAAGACACTCTTTGAATGGGATGAAGCACAGAAGAAGGATGTGATACGGGCACGGACGTCACTTGGATATCTCACCTGATGTTTCAAAACCTGTTCCCGTCCATTCAACTGGCTGAACCATACCGGTCTCTTCAGAATGCGAATAGTGAACAAATGGACACGATCGGATCCTTTTACGACGACATCGTTTATCGGGGCAGAAGAACACGCACTCAAATTTTCGTGGTTAAGAAACTTGGCCGACCCCTACTAGATGGCGACACGAGCATGCGCCTCGGTCTTGCACGACACATTGGTGCAGTAGCAGGCAACCACACGAGTTCCACATCGTCCGTCGTTTTTCTAAAGAAACTGCTGGATGGAGACTACGACTGGAATCCGGTGAAAACATGAGATTCATTGTAGGGTGACGACCGTCATTCACCTGGAGATGATTCTTGGCAGTTGCTATGCAACAACAATAACGTAGAATAAAAACTAGTCATGTTATGATGACCGACCAGAATTGACGTGTTTCTTTTCCGTGGCTTGAAGCCACAGATGGAATACAAAATTAGAAGTAGTTATTTCGTTGTTTAATGGTAGTTATACAACATTGGTGCAGTCAACGGGTACTAACTGTGTGGGTTGGAGCTTGTGTGTTCTGGCCTTGGCTAAAAGAATTAGGTGAAGGTACCATTAGTCAATTTTTTTTGCATGACCCCAGACATTTCAGAATATATCAGATAAATCAATACTTCTTTCTAAAACTCTCTTCTTGAAACTGACTTCAGATTTAATCAGGAGTTTTGTTTGAAAGATTTGAATCTGCCAAAAAATTGATAACAGACTTAATCAAGTGAAGAGTTTGTTTTGTGCCCATAAAATAACTAATAGAAACCAGGAGAAAAAATTAGTGTCTATAAAGTTATTTCCTTACCAAATGTGAACATTAATTAATGAATTATAATTGGTTTTATTTTATTATTTCAGGCATTTTTTTCACCCAAAAATCCAAACACATTTGTGAATGAGAATAAGAAGTTCACATTCTTATTTTACAGTCTTAATGTTTTTTTACCACCTCTGAACCAGTTGTTGGTTTGTGTAAACAGTGAAGGGTTCTTAGAGCTAGTAAAGAGTGTGAGCTACTCAAATTTCAAAAATGTGATAATGCACATTGCGTGAATGCAGTTTCAATTCTTACTTCATTTTTAATCTACTTCTGCGATGGCAGACAGCGTAGCCCCAGAGGCTCCCAGGTAAGAAACCTTTTTTCTCATGTTTTACATCTTTTCTTATTTTTTTTACTCTATTTTCTTTATTTCCAGAAGATTATTTTTAAGTCGGTTTACAAATGCGCCAGAGCAGGTATTATTGCTTTATTGCTTGATTTAATTTTTATTTTTAATTAATTTTTTCAGCGATGTTTTAGTGGTTTATTCAAATTTGCCAGTATTTCTTTACTGGCAATCATCGCGGTTTTTTTCGGAGTTTACATCCTCACAGGGAAATGTGCGTAAAAGTACTTTTCAGCGGCACCATCTACCACAACCGTCAGCAGGTGGACACCGACCCGTCATCGAGTCACATCCGTGCTCAAACCTGGTAAGTTTTAAATCCTTTTTTTAAACTACCGATTATGATAATTAATAATTATTATTACTATACACTCAACCCTTGGTTAACGGCCTAGATGCAACAACACCACATCGAAATAGAAAAGTGAGAAGCAATGGTGACGAGTTATGTTTTGATACAAGTGCTGGATTCCGATGTGATTTGATTACGTTTAAAATTGTGTTGATTTGATTGTCCATCGAGGTTAACTTTGATCTGAGTGGGGATTTAAATTCGTTTTAAAAATAATTGGGTTCAGATTACCAATAGAACTTCGAACTAATTAGACACCAGGAGGTTGGGCACCACCAGTGGAAGTCACACACAAGTTAGTTTACCTAGGATTTAAATTTGATTTGATTTAATTCCACTAAAGTTCAATTTCTGTCAGAGTATAACATTTTATCTGTTTCAAAGAGTTGATTTGCTGGGATGACAATTTGAAATACAAAGGACTATTATTGAAATTATTTAAAAATTAAAAATGGACATTGTGAATGCCACTTTCATGTAGGAATATAGACTTACAATACGGATAACATGTACAAAATGTAAATGCCACATTTATATAGGGAATGCGGTCTTACAACACAAATAAAATGTAAATGCCACATTCATACGGGGAATGCGGTCTTACAATACAAATAAAATGTAAATGCCAGATTCATACAGGGAATGCGGTCTTACAATACAAATAAAATGTAAATGCCACAATCATGTGGGGGAATGTGGTCTTACAATACAACTAGAAACAATGACAGAAATTTGCAAATGACCAGAGCTCTCTTCTGGTTCCACTGAGACATGTCATGTGCTCAGTTTATCCAGGGGTGACCACGTGGAGGTAGAGAGTTGGATTTTACACCCCCTAAGTAATCGTCAATGAATAAACATGGTGCAGCTCAAGATAAGTGCCTCTAGAAAATTATAAAAATAAAAGCAAGCATAAAAAATCAAATCAGTCATGAAATAAAAATCGCTTTTAAAAAAGTGTGAAAACTTTCAGTCTTAATATGAAACATTTACTTAAATTGTTTAAATTATTTTGACTTACAAACCACGCACATAATGTTCCTAAACCCAATATTAAATTGACCAGTTTGTGAATTTACCATACTCGGGACCCGGAATGGTTTTTATTTTTGGTATTCCCGTGATGAAATAGATGAAATGTCGTCTTCCAAACGCCACCTCGAGCAATAATTTCCACTTCATACAGAAAAACAGACGAACACTAAAGATAAAAAGAAGATATTTGTGAATAATGAGAATAAAATTAAAATTTAAAACGTACCCGATCGTTACTACCTCGATCCCCAAATCTGTGTGACCACGATCGAGCGAGCTTCCATTGTCATATGCGACGCGGGAATGAATACGGGGGCCACAGTTGGAACCACACCGTTTTGTTTCTGAAGAGTGAACAAATCCTCAATGTTTTTATTTTTAGTGCACGATTTTATATATTTTTATATAAGAAATGAAAAGAAACGAAAAACATCTCGTAATAAAATTCGGGAATGGGAAAAATAATCCGATAATGATCATTTGTTTACATTCCTTTGTATGCTATCGCCACCTAGCGATATAATTGTGTACTTTATTATATTAAATCATTAGTTTCAATATGTTATATGGCGCAGTCGGCAGTCTTATGTGTGCTTGAATAGAAGAAAACTTCACAGTGGTTCCTTTACTAAAGTTTGAGGACTATTTATTGGATACAAGTGTGACCAGTCACTGGTCAGAACCGCGCTGGAGTCGCCGCCCTGTTGCAGCTCCATGCCACAAGGCGGAGCTGCAGACGACGGGAGGACTTTGGTCCCTCTCGCAGGGCGGAACCGGAAGTGGAGTCACGTGCGACCCACGTGACGGCGACTTCCGGTCAGTGGTTCGTAACCAGCGGTCAGCGTGGATGGTCGCACGAAGACACACGACAACGCATGTCCGAAACGACCGAACTTAGCAGAAAGGTAAGCAGAAGGTGATGGAGTGGAGAATGGCAGTGACTTGAGATAGTCACAGCCGGCGTGCGCTGCACGGCAAAACATATGCGACGATCGTCGCCGCCCTCGGGGCCTACTGGCCACGTGGTCGGCGATCGATCAGGGAAAACTTCTGGGACACTTTCCCTAGACAACAAATAAAGGCCTAAACAACCATAAACTGTGTTCTAGTCGGTTTTTCCCAACAAGTGAGTGTGTTCAGCATCCAACTGGTGCCCCAGCGCCGGTCAGATGTCCGAATCCCACTCACACAAGTTTTTCCAGTTGTGACCGTCTGCCCTCTAAGAAGTTGAAAATCAGAATTCTACATGTTTGACTGTGAACAGTTAGAACTTGATGAGTTACTATTGAAATTTCCTGATGTTTTTGCTTCATCAGAAGATGAGATAGGTGAATATCCAGATCTTCAGTTAGAAATTAATTTGGAATACAACAGACCAATACGGTGAGTAGTTAGGGGGCGGTTAAGTCCAAGTTAATTTATGCTGGAATCTTGGGCGGCCCCATTTATGACGCTCTATGACCTCATTTTCTTGGGTCCTATCCCCTATGACCTTGGAGTTTGAGGTCAGGAAAATAATACTGAAGAACGTGGTCATACCCATATTCGAGGTCGCACATAACCACGGGTCTTAAACCCTATGGCCCCACCAGGTGGTATTTATTTGAGTTCACGCCCTACTTGTAGTTGGAAATGTATACATTTAATGTGCGTTGAGTAATGCGAGTTGGGGAAGTTAGTGATCAGGTTGCTTTACTCATCCGGTTCTATCCGTGTGGATCAGTCCATTTTTTTATTTCCTCTATAATGTTTTATCTGTTTTTAAATGTTGTAGAAATCAACCAAAGTTACATACATGTATATGTTTAGAAAATGAGATTGTAAATTAATAAATATAAAATTGAAATATAAAAGATTGTAAACAAAAAATGATAATAAAATTTATTTAATTTAAATTGTGCCATTTTTAATAAATACAGTTGTCCTACAGTCACTAATTCCACATTAGTAATATTTTCATCTTCACTTACATGTATTATCATTGTTTCAATTTCTTACATGTGGAAGTCGAGCTCAGCTTACTTAAATGCAATTCAATGTTATTAGGTCCCCATGGGTAATCATATGTATATCATCGCCTGATGTTACAAAAACAATTTCTCACTTGCACTAAGATTTTAGTCCTAGTTTTCATTCCTCTCCAGCCATGGCCAGTAGTACTGTAGGTAAAATTGATCTCACCAATTTCCAATTCCTTGAGGTATTGTACAGTGGTCCAATGGAGCCACCCATGACGCCCCTACTGGCCCCCATTCCCCCACCTCCTCCTCCCCCGCCGGTCCCCGAGCGCATCCTCCCGCTCCCCAGGACTTGTTCGGAGGAATCCGTTACCTCCGTGGGCATTCCTTGCCCAAACAACTCCATCGCAAGTGATGACAACGATCCTCAAGCTGACCGCGGGTATGTATGTTTTTTTATATTTTTAATATCTTTTTCCTATTCGCTCGTATTTGTAGTAATTCCGATGCGTGCTACCATTACTTTCTTGTTTTCGCCGTTATCTTCACATCATTTACCCTGATCGGCATAGAATAGACCTTCATTCATGGTTTGGGTTTCTAATTATTCCTATTTTATTGTTTTATTTATGTCTTATTTATTTATTTTTATTTTTTTTACAGAAGCTAACCAAGATTGCACCTATCTTCAGGGGCGCTCTGTGATGCTGGTTACTCCCACACCTAGATGTATGTATGCCCATCTTTTCTTTCCTGATTTTTTCTTGATTCATTCTAACTGTTCCAGCACCAACTTCGACCGCCACCCTACCTACTTCAATGGTCCCATCTACGACTCCCACGCTGATCGCAACTGGCATTTCAATGGCTCCATCATCGGCCCCACCGGTCGGAACGGGCATTTCAATGGCTCCATCATCGGCCCCACCGGTCGGAACGGGCATTTCAATGGCTCCATCATCGGCCCCACCGGTCGGAACGGGCATTTCAATGACTCCGTGCGGAAAGAAGAAATGTGGGTTACATTTTTTTCTTTTTTTTATAAAAATATTTAATTATCTCTTTTTATTTTCAGGCTTCAAAAGGGGCAAAGTCCACGGATAGTTTCGCTGAAATATTTGCATTTTTTGTTTTTTCTTATGCTGTCTGTATTTTAATGGGTTTTTTAATTATTTCTAATAAAATAGTAGTGTGATAAATATCCGATTTATTCTTCTTAACGCCTGATACACATACACATAACCTGATTCCGGAATGGTATAGGAAATCGCAACCTTATTGTTGACGACGACTGATGATGGACAACTGCCGATTAATCAGCCCTCCCTTTTTCAAGCCTAAATTAAGGTGTAATCAACCCAAACCCTCAACTACACCCTATGGCGTCACTTTAATGCGAATCATATCATAACTCAACTCAGCCTAGTGCACATAGTCCAATTCCATACATGGAATTGGAAAAAGAAAACACAATCTTACCGTTATTACCGACTGCATTCCCGCGCCGTTTCTACTTTCATCACATCCGCGCGTACATAATCATCCTCATTTATCAGCACAATCCACAATTACTGACGTCATTACAGCGCAGCGCTACAACAATGGGTGATAGATGCAACAATAGGCGGGCGCATTGTGCTTCCCTGCTTAACCCAACATCGCCGACCAAATTTCCGGTCCCGGGACAATCAACGCTACCGGACCTCCTCACGTAACCAAACGTTCGCCGATCACCTCCGTTATTCATACAACGGTTAGGAGACATAGTAGCATACTTTATGAAAAAGTTCAATGCGATCTAATATCCGGAACATTTTTTTTCGTCGAGATTTGAAGCGAGCGCTTGAAGACTAGGCCTCGTGCCATACGTCCGACGTTCGAACTCCGTTTGGTTCTCACTTGTTTTTTTCAATTTTCCAGATTCCTATAGAATTTTATAGAATACTGTGTTTAATAAAAATAAACATGACCTCTTGTTGTTAAATAAAATGAATGTTTTTTTTATTTATTTATTTCAAATTTTACAATCGAGTTATTTCAAGCAGCATGAAGATAAAGATAAATATTTATTTCGATTCATGGTGACTCTGTGCTGAAATAAAACAAATAAGTAAATTTCAATTTAAAAATACATCAATAACAAAAACCCAACTTACCTATCAGTGGTGGCGGCATATCGGGCATGATGGTGTTCGTGCTCGGCGGATCCAGCGGCGCACGCATGTTGCGTGAAAGGCATGGCCACATCGTAATCGGGCCCTCACGTCATTATGTTGCAAATCGTTTTGGCATACTGTACACAGTACGTCGGTTTGGGTCATCACGATGGAGAGCGTCATAGGAAGTGTTACATGCCTACGTCTCCGTTGGGCACGTCGGATCCGCTCTAGCTGTCGTCGTATTCCCTCAATGAGGCGTTGATGAATTGGCGCCTGAACTACAATTCGTATCATCCCCACGAGTGTGTCAATGTTTGGGGGGTGTCATGTCGAATTGAGCTTCGTCCTTGTTTTCGTCATCAGTAGAGTCCTCCGGAAAAAACTATGCCATTATGAACTAAGTTGGCTGGCAATGCTGGTTCTGGGTGATCCATGGGTGCAGATGAAAGCAGAGGTGGATCGGCTGTTTCAAAGTGCTGACTGCTGTCGCTGGTCAAGTCAATTATTTCGACTTCGTTGTCCTCTTGCATCTTTTCCCCCTACTGTTATTTTCTCTCAATTTCTCCACTCTTTTATACAAATGTTTTTATGGGCATTTTTTATGTGAAAATCCAAATTAGGATACAGAGAGAGACCGTTACTCTTTTCACTGGGTTTTTTTTATTGCTTTATAAAAAATTTCTGGAAGGTCAAATTTCATCATTTTTCCCATTTTTCAATTATGCTTCCTTCTTTGGTCTGAATTGTATTATTCTATGATCAATTCAGTGGTTTTTTCATATATTTATACATTTCTATTGCAATAAAATCTAAGGGTTCTACTCTACCCCCACCTTTGTCCCCACTGCTTTTTTCTCCTACTGCAACTAGAATTGATTTTTGAAAGGGAAGGCGGTACTAACTTACTGGAATTTATTTTTTAGAAAATTTATTTTGAATAAGCCGCTTTATATGGAAATTTTGTCGAAATAAGCTGTTTTATAGTAAAATTTAGTTAAAAAAGTCCCCTTTATCTGCGAATTTAGCTGAAATTAAATCATTTTACACATAACAAAATCATAAATGAGATTTGGTAATTTTCATAGAACAAGTCTTTTTTTGTGGGGGCAAAAATTTACCTGGATTAATTTTTTTTTCTGGAAATTTAGTTGAAATAAAGCATTTTATATCAAAATTTAATTTGAAGGAAAAAAAAAGAGGATGTTTCAAATGGAATCTTAGTTGAAATAAACAGAAATAAATAGTTAAAATAAATCCTTTATTCCTACCATGATTCCTTTAATTTAGTTGAAATAAGCCTTTTTTTCATTGATATTTTATGATAATCTTTTATAATAAATATTTTTAAGTCAGTGCATTAATAATTTCTAGTTCTTCAACCCTTAAAAACAAATTTATTACAATGGCCTCGATCAAATTTACATTCTCCACGTATTGTTTTTTCACCTTGGCCTCAATTCCTTTCACCATATTTGTATATTTTAACCTTGGCCCAGTACATTCACCATAGTTTTCTTTGTCTATACGTTTTTTTTTGCATTTGACCTTCATTCAAACACGTGTCAGTAAAAATAAATTATTTTTTATGAACCAAAAGTAATATAAATACCAGCTTAAATCTTAGAGTTTTTCATTCCCAATCGATTTTCAAGCAGTTGCATATCCAGCAGTCTACCTCGGTTTTCTCCATTGGCGAGTTTTATCATTTAAACACTGTGATTTCATTATATATATATTTTTTTTTCGGATTTTGGTTTTTATTTCTTCTCACACTATTCATCATTAATAATGAACAATGATGGCGTAAATACTAAATTTCCTCTGGGTGCTGATATTTTTTGCCAAATTTCGGATTTTCAGCAAAAAGTCTACATTCACATTTGAAAATTCAATCTTAATCCAGAGGGCCTGCATTACCCGAGTCGTACAGGGATCTGTTTCCTTCCGGAATGCTTTCAGTCTTTCATGCAATCATGGACTGAAATTAATCAACAGCTGGACAAATTCAGCAACCTCCAAGCCGGTACCGAACAAGTGGTCTCCGACGGAGTCGATGCAGCTGCTGGTCCTACTCATTCGCAGAGTAGCCAAGGAAAGGCAAATTGTTCTCAGCTTGGACCAGTGGAAAGAATTGATGAAATTACGAACGGTAATTTCACACAGGATCATCCACACAGGGTGCGACTTTGATGCCGATATTGACCAACCTCTTCCGGATCCATCAGCTCACGGGATTGCCCAAGCATTCAAGCCAGCACCCTCATCACGATAGCTTTGAGGAAAAAAAAAGCGCCAATTTGATAAGTACTTACAATCTTGGATCCTGAATTGGTTTCTAATGTAATCGTTGTAGAATCGCCGCCGAAACATACATTCTCGTAAATAGGGTTCAGTGCCGAAGGTGCGACCATTATCCTAAAAAAAGAAGTGTGGAGTCTGGAGACAAATGATTTAAACGTATGGGATTTGGAAAAACCTGGAATTTGGGAAAACCTGGAAATCACTACCAATGTAACGTAGTAAATAAAAGAGTAAACGAAAAATATGAAAAATAAGAAAGGATGCGTTTCATTTGAGTTAATAAAAACTTATTTTATTCCGATTTTGATTATTACAGTGTTTTATTTTTCCTTAGATACAGGGTCTTGGCTTTTATTTAAAAAGTCCAAACTCTTTTCGAATAGCCATGTCCCATTGTATTTCCAAGACATTTCAGCTTTTTCATTCACGTATTTTAACGCGAACCATTCAAAAGCGGTGAAATGAATCGACTGGAGTGCAGCTGGAATTCCGGCACTACCATCACCGTCGTAACGTTTGAGAAGAATACGCACTTGCCATTCTTCATTCGCAAAAACAACTGTTGACAATTTGATAATAATCTTTAGACTCCCGTTGATTAGAAATTCACTGTGATCGTCATCGGTTGAACTATGGCTGAACACTGATGGCTCGTGTGGCATCAAATTGATAATTTCATCGACGTATTCAGTAGTGTCCAGCAAAATCAAAGCTCTCCATTCTTCATTAGAAAGCGGAATTTCCCCAATGCAGAAGTGACAGGTGTCAAACCGCCTTAGACATAAATGTCTACCATCTTTTCGAAAATGCGAAGTCAATGTGATTGGGAGACCATTAATGCGAAAAGTCGGAGAGCCTCCACAATCATATGCCATGAAGAGAAGGTGTTTGCTTGAACTCAACAAAAGAATCTTAAACTCAGAAAAGAAAAGTGCATTTATGCAGCTTTTGAAGTGCCACTTTTTGGATGGTTTCGTTTATTAGTAGGAGAATGTCCAGACCCTGAGAAAACAGCAGCAGTTGATCGTTATGTTACACCCTTGTCAGTCCACAAAGTTCATTCATTTTTGGGATTTGCTAATGTGTTTTGCAAGCATTTTAAATGTCAGGCCATGATAGCAAAACCATTAAATGACATTTTGAGAGGACATTCTATAAAACAAAAGACAAAGCCTGAGCAGATGTTTAGACTGAAGAATGTACCCACGGTGTTAAATAAAATGCAACAGCAGGCTTTTGAGGAGTTGAAGAAAATTATCACATCATCACCTGTGCTTGCGTCATTCAACATGGGGCGCCAACGTTTGTGGAGACAGATGCATCTATAAAAGATACAGGAGCAACTTAGATTGCGACGTGTAATTGAGTGTGCCAGTCGGACATTGAAGGGTCCAGAACCAAGATATCAAATTAATGAGCTAGAGGTTGGTGCAGTGCACTGGGCACTTGTGGGAAATTTAGAATTTATTTGTTGGTGCACCATTCACACTGGTAACAGATAATTTCACCACTGCATATGTGGTAAACGAGCCATGTTATCCAGTTCCGGGTTGCCTAAATTTGTATGGGCCGAATTAGCCATAACCATGATATATTTAAAGAACAGGTACCCGCATGCCAGGAAATGCCCTTAATCGATAGCCCACCTTAAGATTGTAAGTG
Organism: Strigamia transsilvanica; assembly: GCA_034701245.1. Lineage (NCBI taxonomy): Eukaryota > Metazoa > Arthropoda > Chilopoda > Geophilomorpha > Linotaeniidae > Strigamia > Strigamia transsilvanica. The sequence continues at coordinate 10,395 of JAQIXU010000659.1, read as the reverse complement.
CACTTGCATATGTGCACATGCCAAAGGCACACCGGAAAGCTAAGTTAAACCCAAGGGCTTGGAAGGGAGTAACGGTCGGGTATACAATGGGAACCATGGGATATCGGATATGGGATCAAATTTCCAATGATGTGTTGTGGTAAGCCTGAAATAGGGTATAAAAAATATTCCTTGATTTATTTCTAACAATGAAACTTTCCAAGTTCTATTAATAGGATTTATGAGGAAAACTCCTCAGTCTGAACCACCCCATGAATCTAGTATCATCAGTAGTATCAGGCCCCGATAGGCCAATCTGACGTCAGGCGCAAACGTCACTAAAATTATAGAACAGTTGAAACAGCATCATTAAGTTTATAGGCCAACCCGATGCCATTTGCCAACGTCATTAATGATATAGGTCAGGAGAACATGACGTTATCAATTTTATAGACCATTTCTGTAAAAAAATACTACTTAAGCCTGGTCATACAAATTCATACTCCGAGGCTATAATGTATAGTCCGTGACGATGTGTTACGTGAGGCCGCGCTATTTTTTATGTGAAGTGAAAATACACAATGAGGAAAGTTGAACTTCTCTGCGGTACCTACTCCACTGACTCTACTTGTACCCGTGCATGGGTCGGTCCACTTTTACATTCTTTTGGTTTTTTGTCTTATTCATGTTTGAATTTATGTTAGAATGAAAAATGACATTGTAAAAAATATCTATGTTGTTTATACATGATGTGTAAAATCTGAAATATATTTTATTAATTTTTGTTAAAAAAATAAATTTTTCAAAAATTATGTTTCTTCTGTCTTATTTTGTTTGCGAACTAATATTAGCTGACTTTTACATCTAGCTGCACTTTAATATTTTTTAACCACGTTCCTACGGTGTATTTTTTTTGATCGGACTTTGCCTCATGTGGACATGTGGTTGTCATATTCAACTTCCTTAAATGCAAAACAATGTTTGAGATTTCTCCCGGGGTCTCACATATGAACACCTCCTGTTTCACAAACAAATATCTTAAGTACACAGGATTTTAGTTTTGAAACCAATTTCGACATGTCCGGACGTATGCCTGGTCCGAGTCGAATCGACACGACACAATTTCATTTTCTCAACGAGATGTTTTCGGCTAGGACAGGTTGTATTACTGTTCCTAACGCATCACATGTCCCCCCTTCCCTTCCGCTTTCCCCTATCCCTGATAGCAGATATTACACCAATAACTGCGTTGTAGGAAGCCGGTAATCGAATTAATTAGGGCACAATGATCGTCGTACAAGAATAGAAATATACGCTTCTCACGGGGGTCTTGCCCGAGTAGATAACTTCGTGCCAGATAAAATTGTCAATAGTATAAACGAAAAATTGGTAGTCCTGGAGAAAGGCCTCGAAACGTTGAGTTTCTAGTAGTCCGCACTTTCCTTTTGGCACTCCAGAGTCACAATGTAGTTTTTCAGCGAGAATAGTCAGAATTTGCCTGCCTTTTCTAATGTCTTAATATCTAGGGTCCTGTTTCACAAACGCGATTCCGGTCACAATGGATCGACTGACACAGAGGCTGTCCTCGTTCCGCATAACAACGACGCTACGTTTTAAGGTTAACCATTCTTTAAGAAAGAATTTTGAAACGGACCTACAATCTCTCATTCCGGCTTCGGGCAGGGTGACATCTTATTGATTATTTTTGTTTGCTTTTTTTTTAACTTATTCAGGGTACTTTGAGGATAGTGTAAAAACTAGCAAGTTTTAGAAGTGTAGAGTTGTGCGTTTGTGTTCAGAGTAGTGTGGAGAAGACGACATCAAGGCGGTACTTTTCATTGTGGGATCGAATGACGCGCATACGGAAGTCCTGATTCGTGTCATAAATTGTCAAGTTTGACCCCGAATGAAAGTACAATGAATCTTGTTTTTACCTTAGAAGCATGAGTTTTTATTTGTCTCCAGAAAATATCAAGTTAAAGTAGAATTTACAGTAGTTTTTCAAGAAAATTAACTTCAAAGTAGTTTTAAGATTTGTAGAGAAATTTCGAGTGAGAAACTGAGAAAATCCCAAGATGGACGCCTTAGACAGATTGCGCGCTCAACAAGAATTCTCGAATTTGAACAATCGGATTAACTTTCAAAGTATATACCCTTGAACACCGAGTTACGTAAGAATGCCAGCAATAATTTTGAGAAGGATTTTTATAAATTATTAAATAACTTGATCTTGGGCAAATCGTTAGAGTCTGTGAGAAAGAGGGTTGATGTCAGACTAGTGCAAAAACCAGAGCGAGTCTCAAAATTGATAAAATCACCCACTTTTCATGCCTTCAGGATATTTAACGAGGACCTTGTTGGAGTCCATTTGAAGAAGAGAAACCTTTTGTTAAATAGACCCATCCACATTGGCTTTTGTATTTTAGAATTAAGCAAAGTTCTCATGTATAAATTTCACTATAATTATATTAAGGAAAAATATGGAAACAAAGCAAAATTATTATTTACCAATACAGATAGTTTAGCTTATACTATTCAAACTGATAATATGCAAAGAGACTTGCACTTATTTGACACCTCTGATATCTGGTAACACACCTCCTATATTGCATTTCAAATAAAAAGATTATTGGGAAGTTTAAAGATGAAATGTCCAGAAGATGTATCCTGGAATTTCTTGGACTTCAGTGTAAAATATACTCTATTAAAACGGAAGAACAAGAGAGAAAGACAGCCAAAGGTGTAGCTAGAAGTGTTCGTAATAAATTACGTCACCAGGACTACTGTATAAAAACTGCCTTGTTGAAAAAATTGAGAACTCTTGTTCTTCCCACCAGATTCGATTGTTTGACCTTAACTTATTTACAATATTACAAAAGAAAATACTTGTAGCTTTGTCATCTGGGGACGATAAGAGATACATATTAGATGATGGAGTAACAACTTTAGCACATGAACATTATAAAATTCATGGTAAATAAAATGTATATATATATCTTTATATTTATTTAATTTAAGAAATTTCTGTTTATAAATAAAAGTTTTATAAATTGTACTACTGGTTCATTCTTTATTAAACCATAAAAGGAGCAAAATTAGAGAGAAGCTTATCATCTTTATTTGGTAACTATAAAGTGGAAACCTTTTTCTAATAGCTGTAATTCATCATTTGATCTGGAAAATGAAAAACAGTTAAATGTATGAAATTGGAGACATGACATCATATATGATATCAGACAGTTTAGCAGAAATGGGCCATCCATCAAAGGCATTAATTTAAGTTGGCATCAATGGATGAGATTAATACAAGCAAATACTTTTCTTCAATCTAATGTAACTTATGTTAAATAAATAAGATTATAAGAGAAATAATTGAAAACATATTTATTATCAACATACATTATAATAGTGCTCTGTGTAAAATTTAGACTAATAAATGTCAAATGACCATCTACATGTAATCAATTTCTTTGAGATTTACAACAAGAAAATATAGATGATCTCCACCGTGCCAAGAGAAATCGGATAGTGTATGAAAAGATTTCAGCCAAATAAATGGACCACATGTTCATTCGAAATTGGGAAGCAGTTCAATGAAAAATTAAAAATTTGACTGCCAAATTTAGATAAGTAAATACAAATTTTTAATCAGCCGAAAACGGAGCACTCTGAGTGGCCAAGACAATTTTTTTTCCTGTTTTTGTCATCACCAAAACGTACAGCGAATACAAACGTTTTGATGACTTTTTCCATCATCAAAAGCAATTATTTTCACATTAAAAAATACAAAATTCTTGATAATTTAACTAATATTTTACTCATTTCAGAAAAGGGGAAAGAAAAGTTGGACCGACTGGTGGTTCAAGATCCACGTGGAAGTACTATGGATCAGTAAATAAAATTCTCAGATGCCTGCCAATCAACAACATCAACATACCAAGAGATACATCGAGGCTGGACTACAAACGTTCATAACGAGGAAACGGACTGGCGGAGAAAAAATTTGACTACAAGAATCGATTGAGAAGGTACGCTTTAACTAAGGAAAATTATTCAAATTGTTTGATGGGCATCGGACATTTCCGGATGCATCGTCGAATAGAGCGGGGACCGTGGCCGCTGATATTTACGATGGTAACCGACTCTACACAACTAACTTGTAAATGAAGCGGACAAGGAATTCGATGGCGGGTAAACAAGGTAAGGAACGATTAATTTTGAATAGAAAGTGAAAGGTAATACTAGCAAACAGGAACAAAAGTTATTTTAATGTTATTCTCATTGTAGGAAGCGGGTGAAGAAGCGGAGCGGTAAACAAAACAAGGGACCTGGGAAAGACCAGGTAAGGAAAATTTAATAAATAAGCACCCAAGTGACATGCTAATATGAATTAAATAATTTTAAGACCGCAAATTGGGTCAGCTCCGAGCTGAATTTACCTACACATTGACCCGTGATGAATGACGATCGCGATCGACGGCAGACATGAATAACAAGGAAAATCAGGATTAGTAAATTCGAAATTGTGTATAATTCGATCTAAAACAAAGACAATGAACTAAACTTAGCAGTATTTTGATAAAAATTAATTGCTTATAGGAACGAGGATCATGGCGCCTGTGAGACTACATTGTCAGCACGGAGGCAGACACGGATTGCACCCATTGAAACTGACAATGGGAGAATAAATCAACGAAAACAAGGATCAATACACGAGGTAAGAGTAGAATTAGAAATAAAAACAATACAGAAAAATAACCAACTAATTTCAATATTTTATGCTTCTTTCTATATTTCCACAGCGCGTGCGCCGTGGTGGCAGAAACATTTCAACCAAATGAGGAACATCTTTTGGATTGTCCAGGATTGAAAAAGAGGGCTTATTAGATGAGATATTTTTGAATTTGACATAACATAAACGGTTATTAAAGACCCTTAATTTGTTTTTTAGGTGCAAAAGGAATCTTTGAACAGGATTTTTGTCACATTTAGAATTAGAAGAAATGGAATAGGATTTGGAGTGGGTCTATTTTTTTTGTTGCTCCTCGCAACAATATAGTTTAGAACAGACTTGTTTCTGTATGTATTGATTTATTGTTGACTGTATTTCGACCTCATGTCATTTAGTTGAGCAGTGTGCCGCCTTGCCACACTGCTCCCTTTGTGAATTTTTGGCGCCGCTTATTTTGTATTGACTTGTGGTCATGTATTTTGTAATTGTTAGCACGCAAAATAAAGATGTGTTTTATTTGGCAGCCTGCAGTTATCACCATCGTGGTGAAGGGAATAACTGCACCCGCGAGGAAGATATGGGCCTCGTGTAACCTCTGCCAAAGAGTTCACGCCAACACAGGCAAACGGGTCATCATTGACCCAAGAATGATGGGCCCAACTAACACTCCGTGCATTCCTGCAATTGCAGTCACTCCTGTCCCAACCAGAATGGTTCCACCATTTAGTTATGTATTCATGCATGATTAAACAACTGAATTTTCATTTCATTTTTTTTGTAACAACTTATTATTATTATTTTTCATAAATGTGCTACGATTAAATAACTGAATTTGTAACTACATTTTTTAATAATCTTGATTTTCTATTATGTGATGAGCACATCGCTTTATGATTATTGAATATACCATATACTCATGTTCTATTTATAAAATCTGTTTCTCTGGAATAATTTGAAGATGGGTTTAAAGAGCCAGCCCTTATTTTGATTTAATATGAAGTAATGACTCATTGGTAGTATTGAAATATAACACTTATCAAAGAAATAATTTTTAATATATTTCTGAAATATTTTTTTTTTTTACTCAAAATGTTTTCATTTCCTACTTTATTTTTCTTTCTTGTTTTCCAATTAAATCTGTTTTTTATGGAAGTGACAGCAACTGTGTAACCTATTCACCTCACTTTCAAAGAATTAGAAGCAAGCATGCAGCAATATGCAAGGTGTGGCATCAATTAGCATATCTGTTCTCTTCTTCCTGTTATTCTTGTCTGTTTTTGAATATAAGACAGCAGAATTTGCTGTTTTTTCATCACTTCTGCATTGACCTGAACCTACATGCATCATCAAAGAACATGTAAGTTTTTTTATTCTTATTTATTTATTACTAGTAATTTTTTTTTTTGAATATTGTACAACAAAAATTTTTTTTGTAAATGCTCCGAATTTGGTAATTTAAAACGCTTAGTATATCTCGGATTGTTGGTGACAGATTTTTTCCATTCTTAAACGAAAAGATAAAGCACATTCTCCTCTCTTTAACCATTATTATATGATAAAATTATATCTCTGATAGTTTTTGAACGGCGAGCATTTGAATACTCCGTTTTGTTGTTAGTTAAGTTCCCGCCTTCACTTTGGCATTGGCTAATGTTAGCCACGCCTTTTTCATGATGGCTGCATGTTTGTTTACAGTTTTTAAAACACTAAGCTTTATTTTTTGGCTTTTACTGAGTTGCTAAGTTTATTTTAAACTTTTTAAATCACTTTTGCTATTGGTTAGTGTCTACCATGTTGGGTGGTAGTAAGATATGGGTATCAACAATTAATACAATTCCTGAAAAAACAGGAAGGATGATACAGGAGAGATGTCACAGGAAATTAAAACAAACAACCACACTTCAACATGTAGAAAACAATGGTGCCCAATAATGAAAAGCTTTTCTTTGGGCTTAAACTATAAAAGTGCAGGTGCATTCAGGCATGCAAAAAATCATATTTGAAATGCGCGCGGAACAGGAACACGGGTGCGTGGATTGGGAACCGCGTGGATACGGAACGCGTGGATACGGAACGCGTGGATTAGGATCGCGCGGGTTAGGTCACAGCCCATATAAGTACATTAAACAATGTTGACTCAACTATAAATTCAGGAGATAATATTCCGTTGCTTCCAATCACATCGAATACATCTGAATATATTTTTCCAGACTTAAAATACAAGCTCCCATTTGTTGATGAAAATGAATCTTTGTTTTATTTCAGTGGCTATTGCCTCAAAAAAATTTTATTAGAACATAGGTAGTCAGTGTCAATTTGAGCTAAGTGGGACCAGGGAATTGGTTAAGCCGGAAAAATTATTCTGTCTTTTAAGGCATACGAAACTGATCTGGATACATTAGAAAATTCGGAAGAGAAGTGTGTTTTCTGTTTGAAAAACATGAGAGGGAGAAAGAATTGTCACATTGAATTGTACTCACATTTTCCATGAAGATTGTTTCAAAGGTGAGGGTGCAAAAGCAATACGTGCCCACTCTGTAGAAACCATTGGTAAATAATGTAATGTAATGTAATGTATTTCACACAGCACATTAAACAATAGAGCAAATAGTCTTAGAAAAATTGGAAGACTTATGTTCAATGTGATGCCGTTTGGGCTTGTCAACGCCCCAACCACGTTCCAGCGACTTTTTGAAAAAGTCTTAAATGAAGCATATCGCAAGTACGCGTGGGCGTATCTTGAGGATATAGTAATAGTGTCGAAAACATTTGATAAACATATGATCCATGTAGATTCCGTGCTTAGCAAACTGGAAAAAGTAGGACTACATGTGAATCCAGAAAAATCTAAATTTTGTCACAAGGAATTGAATTTCATGGGTTACAGACTAGGGACTAACGGAGTAAGTGTGGATCCAAAGAAAGCATCAGCAATTAAGGATTTCCCACCTTCAACTAATTTAAAAGAGTTGCAGCGCTTTATGGGAATGGTGAACTTCTTTCATCGCCTTCTCCAAAATTTGGCAGCAGTAGCCGAACCACTGCGTCCTTTGCTGAAGAAAAATGCAGAGTTCATCTGGTCACCCACTCATCAAGAAACGTTTGATCAAATTAAAGAGATGTTAGTGTCAGCTAAAACCATGGCAATGCCTAACCTCAACAAACCATTTATAGTGCACACAGATGCGAGCTATAAAGGGTTAGGCCTTCGCCACCGTGACTGCGACTTGGTTTTCCAATGGTATAGCTTCTGGATATTTCGAAAAATAATCCACTACCACCTCCTGTCCCCAACCAACTGTTTTAACTCTGTGGTATATGGATCCGCTTCTTGAGCTGCAATTATTTTTTCTGCTGTCCAGTTTTCTGTGGTGCACCGACTGCTGCCACAAGTCTTGACATGGCATCTGCCCTATTTTGGGAACCTGCCAGGTACTTCACCTCAAAGGTAAAGTCCTGCACCATCAAGGCCCACCTGGCTACCATTGACTTGGTGTGCTTTGTTTGGGAGATGATGCCCCTTGTCCATTGGAATCAGAAACCAAGCCAAGCCCGAATGCAGGAGACAAACGTCGCTGTCTTAGTTCCGAACCCGAGGATGGAGAAACCACAGACAGCAGCAGCGATGAAACCTTCGAACAATCGCAAGTCCATCTTACCAACTAAAGTATAATCAGCTATAAGCATAATCAGTATTCACACTTTAGCTGTGATTAGTTTTAGAATTACTTACTATCTTTTTGTATCAAGCTACATATAAGCCTCCGCAGTTTGTGCATCAAAACTTTCAAACAGGAAAAAAAAGGAGATACAGGGCCTCCTTATCCCAAATATGATATCTTCTGATGAATCAGACCAAGAAAATGGCATCACCCACTATGAGTGTGCCAGAATTCCATCTGAGAACACCTATGCAAACCAGTGGACGGTCCATAATGAACTTCCATGGATTTGACTGGACACGAGGGGCTCGACCAAAGTTCTTTGGACGGCGGTTAGGTCGCGAAGCAGCAAACGCGGCATACCGATGGTGAGCCCACACAGTACGACCCCTTGTGGATGAGAAGAAAATCATAGCAATGATGGCGCTCCGATTGAGTGAGACGGCAGACCATCCGGACAAGGTTCGTCTTATTGAAGTACCACCAATCCCGTCAGACCTTCCACACTGTGTGTGCCGGGACAACTGGCAGCGTTCGCCCATCGTTATAGTTAGAATTTCAGAAGTGCAAGCTGGGTTAGAAAATTGAATTTGGTCAGTATTTTGAGAAATTCAAAAAAGTAGAGATTCATCCGAAATTGGAATTTGTCTTGCCAGAAATGTAATTCAGAACAATAATTATTATTAATGAATTCATGCATATTTTTTATTTATTTTCTTTATTTATTTTTCCAGCTTGATTCCAAGGAGGTTTTTCTGTTTTGGGAAGAATTTCTTAAGGTACAAGATCTTCATCTCCCCGCCGCTTGGAACATTAGCGAGGTCAAGCAAGAATTGGCTCGAGACAAGTTTCATGCTGAAGAGAAAATTGTTCAAGCAGAGACGGCAAAGAAGAAATCTTTGGAAGCCGAAGCCCTCAATAAAGAACAAGAGGTTTTAGCTACTCCGGTTCCAAACAAAAAGAAAGTGGAGAGACCACAGAAGCACTCTGTCGCTGCAAAACGTCTCAAGCCTGAAGCTGAGGACGTCAACCAGGCAGAGATGTTTGAGCAGAGTCAGAGATTTGATTTAGATGAGTAATGCACACTTTTTTCTGTTGCAAATTTTACAATTACTATTTCATTAATAAATATCTCTGCTTTTTATATCTTGTGCTTATTTTACTGTTATTTCCATATATTGTTACCATTTCATATCTTAAACAATGGCTGACAGTGGAGATTGGCCCCCAGATACAGTCTGCGATCGAATTGTACAACGATCCAAATTTCCATCGAGAAATAGATAAGTTAGTACAGGAATACTATGATAAAAATGAGCGACCTTTGACTCCACAACCAGGGCCAAGTTCAGCACCCGATTTTGTAGTGGAGTGTGTCATTGGCTCAGATGCAATCAAAAAGATTTGGAAAATAGTGGGATGAGAAAGAGTGATTGAAATGGGGGTAAATTATTCGCCCCCCTATTAATTCAATTTCCCCCTCTAAAAAATCCGAATTTTCCCCCTAATTTCAACCCCCCTAAAATAACTGTTTCGCCCCCCTAATAGTCTGATCTCCCCCCCAAAATAACCTATTTGGACCCCCAAAAACGTATGAAGAACGTTACCCCAAATAATCGGGATGGCATAAGCAGCGAAATCAAAATACACATTCCTTCCTAAATTTACAAATTTGCTAAAGTTAAAGTTAGGAGGGTTAAACTGTAGTAGATTGTTGTAGTTGATAGTTGATATGATTATTTTAAAGTAGTTTATAAGCTTTTTATGGATAATTTCCATTATTTTCATCATTTTTATGGAAAATTTCCATTATTTTCATCATTTTTATGGATAATTTCCATTGTTTTCATCATTTTTATGGATAATTTCCATTATTTTCATCATTTTTATGGATAATTTCCATTGTTTTCATCATTTTTATGGATAATTTCCATTGTTTTCATCATTTTTATGGATAATTTCCATTATTTTCATCATTTTTATGGATAATTTCCATTGTTTTCATCATTTTTATGGATAATT
>JAQIXU010000658.1:0-27276 GCA_034701245.1 Strigamia transsilvanica | reverse complement strand
GTGGCCATTATTATCGTTTGTAATTTCAATTCTGAAAAATGAAATTGTGTTAGTATCTGATGGGTTTTGATTTTTATAATAGAAACAGCAATAACCTGTCACTTGGTTTAAGCGGTTGGTTGTCTTTAAACCATTCCACACCGACTGCAGGGTCCATTAAAGCAACTTCTAAGATAACTTGCTGCCGTTCTAAAGCTTGGGTGTCTTGGAGTTTCTTAGTGAAATTGTTCAAAGCTAGGTTTAAAAAATATTTTGTGAATAAAATTATTTTTCCAGTAATAAAGTAGCGTTTGGCTGAGAGCTCTACTCGTAATGTCGGTGGATACTGATATTGTAGTTCCAAATACAGTGGTGACGTGCAAGCCGCACTGCCACATTCTTCAATAATTTCTCAAAATTTTCAATAATTTCTCTAATTTTTCAATAATTTCTCTAATTTTTCAATATTTTCTCTAATTTTTCAATAATTTCTCTAATTTTTCAATAATTTCTCAAATTTTTCAATAATTTCTCAAAATTTTCAATAATTTGTTCAATTTTTCAATAATTTCTCAAAATTTTCAATAATTTCTCAAAATTTTCAATAATTTCTCAAATTTTTCAATAATTTCTCAAATTTTTCAATAATTTCTCAAATTTTTCAATAATTTCTCAAATTTTTCAATAATTTCTCAAATTTTTCAATAATTTCTCAAATTTGTCAAAAATTTCTCAAATGTTGTCAAGTGGACCCATTGTGGAAGAAGGGTCCAATGATTGGCTGATACACCACTGTCCAAATATCGACCGATATCCAAAGCCACCATTAGTCCAACAAACACTAAAAGAATATAATTACGTTCAACAATAAGCTCTCCACTAGTAGTAGCAGCATTGGTTTTGCAAGTCCAGTTTCCTTCATCAGTAACTTTTGCTGATTTAATCAACACTTTTCTTTTACGGTTTTCTACAATAATCTCTACCCTGAAATCCCACAAAATAATTCCAACTGTAGTAACTCCAAACAGGAATCAAATCACCAATGATTGATACCTTCCAGGTTCAGGTACAAGTTCTTTGTCATCCAAAAACCATGTGACCGGAGCATCTCTATCATCAACCTCACACTCCATAGTCGCCTGGTCTTTTTCTGTCACCTTAAGACTTTTCATTTCCCTAGAGAAATCATACTTTTGTTCTACAAAAGAAAATAGCAAAAGTTTGATCACAAAAGCAAAACATCAAATAGTTTTCGTTCGCGAATACTAACCAACGATTAATAAATCACATTGGGTTTTTGCTTCTGATTTGTCAATTCTTGCATAGTATATACCAGAATCATCAAGTTGACTCTTTTTGATGTGCAAAGTGCATCTACCAAGTGTGTCTTTTTCCATTTCATATTTGTCACCATGCTGAAATTTTTGGAAAATTGTGATAAAGATGGTAATACAAAAAGCCATTCATAGTAGATGCTGCAATTATTATACCTCTAATTTCTTGTCCTTCTTCCACCAAGTCACAATTGCTTTGTAACTGGAAACTACACATTCCAACAATGTCTCCTTGTGACAGTATCCTTCAAGTTTCTTGGGTAATTTCTTGGTGAATGTGTAACTAGGGTCAGGTTCTATAGAAATAAATAAATGTTGTCAATAAAAGCCATACCAATTAGAAATTAATTAAAAAATACATACCCAATACTTGCAAATAAGCAACAGATGCAATGGCCAAACATTCCACACTGTATTTTCCAGAATCTTCCACTTTAGGGTTGCTGATTTCCAATGTGTGAGTATCACCCTCACTTTTGATGTGGTATTTAGCACCCATGAAACATTCTTGTTTGTTTCTGCACCATTTTGGTTTGCAGTTTGGTTTGGAGAAAACACCTTCGAAGCGTACTTTCTTTTCTTTGCCTTGTTTGACCGTGATGTCAATAAGCGGTTTCATCCATGTTTCTTGTTTCTGTTTATTTGTTTAGAAATGGATTTTTTTAAATAAAAGAATATTTCCAAAGGTTAAAGATTTTCCAAATTAAATTTTTTGGTAAAAAAAAAATGTGCTGTTTGGAACTTTTCCAATGGTCATGCATCATATTTTAAAAGCCAATAAATAAAATAATATTACTATTATAAAATAAATAAATAAATAAATAAATACATGTAACAAATAACACAAAATCATGCTATTAACATGCTTACAAAAATAAACACCCAACAAATAATATTTTTAAAAAAAAAACTGAAATACAAAAAAATATATAAAAATGAATTTTAGGCATGTCTGCTAGAAATGATTAACTATCTGCAACTGGGATCAGCTTATTTTAGTCTAGTTTTGCTATATTCAGAAAAATAAAAATTATTCTCCAGTGGTCTGCACAGAGAGTAGGAGGCAGAAAACTGATGGTATCAGAAGTACATAAATAAATGTTTCAAGTTTATTTGCCTTTTTTTTAACTTTAAAAAAATATATAAGTTTTTCCCATTGAGTGGTTAAATTAATCCTCTCAGGAGTGAAAATAAAAAAAATGTCTTGCCGGAACGCAGTTGATTGAGCGGATCTAGGTTTTTCGGAGCCCCATTTTTTGCTCGATTAAGAATACTATAAATTATCATTTTTATTATATTATTATATTATTAACATTAACTATTTTTTACTATACAGTAAGTGCTCATTGTTAATGAAAAAGTATTAAAAATTTATGATAATAATTCAATTTTTGTGGGCCCTTGACACTTGGGGTATAGAAATCACAGAAACAGCTTTCCGGAGAGTTCGTGGTTACTTTCACCCCTGCTCTCATGTATTTAAGCAATCAATAAAAATAATTTCCAAACAATTTTAAAAAATTACATATTTCTATTTATGTGCTTCTATTTGCAAAGCCCTTATCCAAAAGGGTAAAAGTTAAAAAAACAAATTAGGTGAAGATGTCGCGAGAACTGGCTTTTGGCAGCTCTTGAAGACGCACAGAAAAGCGAAAAAAGATAAGAAGACAGCATAAAGACATAATAGTTACGAGTCAAAGATGTTTGAACGGTGAAAATTGAAGTAAAAAGTATGCAAATTTCAACTTAAAATTATTTTCATACTCTATTAATTTTTTTTTTTTTTCTAATTTCTTATTTTTAAATTTGCCGAACCTCCTGCTCTCTGATGACCTTTTGCAAGGTTGGCCAGTCGGGTATAATATCAGCCAAAGACTGTCGACGGTCCGTTGATGGCCGGCGCAAATCAAAATTCTAAAATCACCAACACTTGTTAGTGTCACAAACAAAAAACATGCAGACTGAAAAGAAAAAATCATGTGTCACCATACATAGTTCTCATCTAAATCAAACGAGGGTTAGTTGAAACATTTAAACATACAAAACAAACTAATACCAAAACAAATGGTTAGTAACATGGAAAACTTAACTGTGACCCAAACAGTTGGTGTAACATGCAAATGTGAATAATTAATTGTTTTGAATTTAATGCCAAGTAATTGCTGCAATCTGTTTTGGCCTTCGGAATCTCGAGGTCCCCTTTGCACCTTGCAAATCATATCCTAATACGTTTTGAACAACAAAATCTTGATAAACCAATTTTATTAAACAAAAATTATTGACGATTGCAATGCTGGCACTGTTTTCGGGGCCTAGGCTTATTGAAGTCCAATGGGGCCCTATTTTTTGTTAGATTAAGAATCTTTAAATTAGGGTCTAAAATTTATTTTTAATAACATCAAAATCAGAGTTGAAATATATTTATGATAATAATTCAATTTTTGTAGGCCCTTGAGACTTGGGGGCCCAGGGATTAAGCTCTATTAATTCCTACGTAGATCTGCCCCTGGATTCGCCTTATGTACCAGCTTTTCTATTGTAGTATGCCCTCCACTGTATTCCTCCATGTAAACAAATGGGCGGATAGGATTAGACAAGTTGCTATCTGTGGAATGACTTTCTTGAAAACCCAATCTTGCCTTTGCACCAAAAACTGAGAAAAGCATAGAAAACCCAGTTGGAGGTGGGTGGCATCTGCAATATCTCTAGATAATCTGAAGACCAAAACATCATGCAAGACAATTTGTGTTTTGTGGAAATCAATTAAATATTTTTCTGATAGAATAGAGTTATTAAGCAAAATTGCTGACTGTTGACTATAGGAAATGAACTAGTGGAAACCTGACATGTGTTTGGATCTTGAAAGTAGAGGGAAAATGTTTGTATTGTCAATCAAACCTCAAGCCGGCCCCGGCGGGACAGTGGTTGAAGTACCGGCCAATCAGGAATAAATTCTGCTAAGGAACATTGCCGATGGCGTAACCTTAACCGTAGTTCCTAAATCACAACACAAGACACAACTTTGACAAATAAAAACTGGGGAAAGTGACAGGTGCTGTGTGATGGGCAGGATTGCACTTGGTATTAGGAAATGTCATTCTGATGAGAAAGTTTGAGTGATTAGTGATTGGTATATAGGTTGGAATATATATATTTTAGAAACACTGTAAGACAAAACACCAACAACAATAATCAAAGGACAAAAACGACTTGTAACAGGACAATAGAAATTCGAATTTTACATTTTTATTTTTTTCATTTTTTCCTATTATAACTGGATATTTTAAGACAACTTTTCTTCTTTTGATTGTAATATATTGTGCAATAATGAGTACAAAATCTTACCTTTTCCTTTTTCATTTGTTTTTCTAGTTCGCTAACATTTTCCTTCAGGTCACCCCAGTCTGGTGGACCACCGTCATTGCCCCATTTGGTGTACCGGCGTTTTTTCAACATGGTACGGAAATCCATGCCACCTTCCTCTGTAGTAGAAATGCAATTTGTATTACGACAAACCAGAATCCTACCATTTCGGTGCATGCAGACAGAAATTTGTCAATTTGGTTGAAGATACCGGCAATATAGAAAAGCGCCGCGTAAAGATTTTTAATTACACTCAACCCTTGCTTTACGGCCTAGATAGGTTCCTGAAAAGTTGGCTGTAAAGCAAAATGCAATTCCCCCTGATTCGTTATGGAATTTCCTAATTTTTGGCCGTATCTACGAAACATTGTGGGCCGTAACTCGAAAAATGCCGTACTTTCCTAAGGCCGTTATAGCGAAATGCCGTATAAAGAGCGACCGTATAACGAGGGTTGAGTGTATTGAATGATTCAAATTGTATTTTGATTTCGCTGTTTATGCCGCCCGCTTGCGATGTCGCCTGATACGGTCGCCTCTCTGTATCATAGCACGGTGCATTGGGGAAGTGTGGTTTTGGATTACTTACCGCTAACAAATAATGTTATTTCAGCAGAATCAGACCCATGTATGTTTGTAATCACCAGCTTGTAGTTTCCTTCATCAGTGGTCCTTGACTTACGAATGCAGAGTGTGACAGTGTTGGTGTCACCTTCAGTCAAGAATTTATATCTGCCTTCATCCATAATTTCTGTTCCTGCGGTTGAATTGAACCACTGAACAGTTGGTACTGGATTGCCTTCAATTTGGACAGGAATATAACCATTTTGTCCTGTAATAGGAAAAATGTGCACAGTTAGTGTTGATGCTCTATCTCCTAACTCCTGTCATTAAGGTATACCATCAGTGGCAGAAACAGTTTCATCAAATCCAACAATTTGAGCTGGGCAACCTTCCTCAGGAGATGGTCTAAGCGGAGTTGACGGTTTGTCTATTAGTTCAGCCGCACTGAATGAAATAATTAAATGCAATTGTTAGCAAAAATCGTCATATTCAGAGATCAAAAATGACACATTTTTGTATTTCCCGCGCTTTTGTGGAATTTATCGCAAAGAGACATGTCAAAAACAAATGCTCATAAACACACTCTGAGAAGTGGCGTAGCAAGAAGTCAATGGGCTCGTGTGCATATAGGGTTGATGAGCAATTTAGCAGAGCTAAAATTTTAGAAACTTCGTATATCTTACGAAGTTTCAAATATTTAAAAGAAATAAAACCACCTACCTAAACTAAACAAATGATGCTTTACAACTTTCTATTTGGAAGTTTTTGTCTATGACATATTGTTTTGGAGATAGCGGATGGATCGCATTGTTGCAATCGACTGACGAAAGTTTTGATGCTATTATTGAAAAGAACACCTCACACTTCGTCATCAAATGTATCATCAGAATTTTGATGACATTTTGCATTTTGGAATTATTTGGCTGGAAAGTAATTAAGTAAACACCCTGTACAGTCGCTACTTTTATTCTCCATGGGCCCCCTAGGCTGGTGTGCCTGTAGTAGCCCCATGCAGTGCACCCCAGATTTCTATATGCCACTGACTCTGAGCCTGCGCATTAGCATTCCGAATTTAAGCCATTACGCAGTTAATTACTTCCAGGGTCCCGCTATGGGTAAGAGGTGCCTTTGTGCAAAGTTGCATTTCAGTGGGCCCATGATTAGAGGCGCCTTTGTACATGATTGTATTTCAGCGCTCCCGTATTGCATAAAAGTGTACTATTTCTCTAAAATGGCACCTCAAAACCAAGCGCCTTTGTGCAGTACACAACCTGCACATCCGCATAGCGCGGCCCTGACTCCTTCCTTCCTTTTCTGATTCCTACTACAGTCGAACTTCGTTATAACAAATCGCACGAGACCTGAAAAATCTGTTCCTTATAACAAAAATTTGTTAACATGGTTAACATGGTGTTCTATGGCTGACCAACCGAGTCATTCTAAAAAATTTGTTATAACAAAAATTCATTATATCGCGGTTCGTTATAACGAAGTTGGACTGTACACATTTTTCTATAGATTTTTCAGTGAAAAACTGGTGCAGTTTTACCTAAGTCTGCGTGTGTCAACACTTCCTCTTCTCTGTTGAACCATAAAAGAAATTTCAGAAAATATTACAATTAGTATTTTTAAACAGTTTACAAATTCAGAAAATCTACTCTCAACTATTCTATCTAAATTTCACTGATATAACAAGTAAACTAGAAACAAAAACAATAAACAGATCTAAAAACATACGATTTCTAATAATAATAATAAACTGATGAAAATGAACTGGAAACCACACTGGACACTAATTTATAACCTAGTTCAAAAACTATTCATCTAAAACAATATTAAAACAGTATGATACAAATTATCACCAACAAATCTAAATATCAAGTGGACACACACGATTACATGTCTATACTGCGTGGTGGCCACTAACCTTTTCTCCTTCAGCGCCTAAAAGTTTGCCCTTAAAGTAAAAATCAGGGTTTTGATAAGTGTTAGTGCAAAAATATTGATAAAATCCATTTCACTACACTACAATATTCTACAGTTAAAGTCTGGAACACCAAAATCCAGATGTATGAACGCCCTGAATGGCATGTCACTATTACAGAACGTCAATCTTAGAAAGTGACTTTCAAGAAAACAAATCTCGATCTACTATCCTGACTTTCAAATGCCGCACACGCTCCGCCTGTTGTCATGCGTTCATTCGAAAGTCATTTTTTTGAAAAGAAGGAAAGGAAAAGTCACTTCTCCTTTCGTGAATTGAACGCACCTAATACGCTCAACCCTCGCTTTACGGCCTAGATAGATTCCGGAAAAGTTGGCTGTAAAGCAAAATGCTGTATAACGAATCAGGGGCAATTCCACCTGATTCGTTATGGAATTTCCCGATTTTCGGCCGTATCTACGAAACACTGTGGGCCGTAACTCGAAAAGTGCCATACTTTCCTAAGGCCGTTATAGCGAAATGCCGTATAGAGAGCAGCCGTATAACGAGTGTTGAGTGTATCTTATACAGTTCCACCCAATTTACAACAATAAATATATTACCTGTCTGAAATCCACCACCTCTCCAGGCCTCAGTTTCTTAGTTTTTCCTTCTGGGTCTACCATCAATCCTTTCTGCAATTCAAACAATGAATTTACAGCCTATGCAACTGAAAAGCAGATTACTCAAACTAACTTCATCAGCTACTACAATAGATGGTCTTCTTCCAGTACCTGACCCTCTTCTTGATCCAGGTTCCGGAGACCTTTCTTTCGCAATTTCAATTATTGGAATATCAGGTACAGAATCCTTCTTCTTCGGTTTGGTTGAAAGTCTCCTCTTTTCCTCCTCTTTTTTCTTGGGAGGCTCAATAATCTCTGGTGTTTTTATTTCAGGGGTCTTTAATTCAGGTGTCTTTAATTCGGGAGTCTTTAAGCCTTTTTTAGCCGGTTCAACCTTCTTTTCTTCTGGTTTTTTCTCTTCTGGCTTCTTAAGTTCAGCCTTCTTGTCCACTATTAATTCATCCTTTTTCTTCGCTTCCAATTTCTTCTCTTCGGGTTTCTTTAGCTCGGCTTTCTTCTCTTCGGGTTTCTTCTCTTCGGGTTTCTTCACTTCGGGTTTTTTCTCTTCGGGTTTCTTCTCTTCAGGCTTCTTCTCTTCAGGCTTCTTTTCTTCAGGTTTCTTCTTTTCAGGCTCCTTCTTTTCTTTCACTGTCAGCTCTGCAGAGGATATGTCTTTACCAAATTCATTGGTCACCTCAATGGAGTATGTGCCAATCATTTCGATTGTTGTCTTTTTCATAACCAGTCTTGCAGTTAAGCCATCAAAAGATGATTTTATGTCTGTAGTCTCTCTAATGACTTTAGTATTCCTAGTCCATTCTATTTTGACAGTGCGGTCGCTCTTCGTCAACTTGCAAACAAACTCAACATCCTCACCCACATTAACAGAAATGGAGATTAGTCCTTGACCAATCTTTGGCTTGTCACCCTTTTTCCTATTTCAAAATTATAACAACCAATTAAAAAGTTGAACTAATTGTTGCATTATCTGACCATGAGACCATATTTCATAAAAACTACTTCAAACGGTCTTTAGTGACCAACTTAAAATCTTTGTATTATTTGTCAATAGAGTCCTTAATATAATCTAAAGGCTTTGGCATAAAAATTACTAACTAGGCCCAATGATGTTTAATTTTTTTGTTCTAATGTAGTACAGTGGAACCTCGCATAACGAGCATAATTCGTTCCTGAGTGTTACTCGCATTGCGAAACACTCGTTAAGCGAAACAGGGGGACTCCCCCTATTAGGGGAGAACGTCACTCGCTATGCAAAACGTAGCTCGTTAAGCGAGTCATTTTTTTAGAATTCGCATTGCTTGTTATGCAAATTACTAGTTTTGCGAGGTGCTCGTTATGCGAGGTTCCACTGTAATGATTTCCTTATATTTTCGCTTCTTTCGGCCCACCCAGGGTCTGATGGTCGATTAGTTTCTTCTTTAAAAGACCGCAGAAACTTACTTTTCCTCCTGCTTCTCTTCTGTACAAAGAAGAACATCAATTTAATAAACTCTACAACACCTCAATAGACTTAGTTACCTATGATTTCGTGAAACTCTACGGTCTGGGATATGGCTTCTCCTTTGTCGTTCTTCGCTATCAATTTGTAAGTGCCCTTATCCTCATTTGAGGGCATCTCAATCTCCAATTGAATCTGAAACTCTCCCCTTTTGACTTCCCTGATATGTATAATGTGTTTCCTATCTTCACGGACAATTTGTTGTTCGCGGTACCAAATTGCCTCCGGTTTCTTCGGCGATGTAACGATGCATTCGATAATAACAGATTTCTTCTTTTCAACTTTGATGATTTTAGGTTTCTCGCGTACCACCGGTATCTCTAAAATATTCACAATTCACAATTAATTGCCAAAAACAAAAACAAAAATCTGTATTCAAACCTTCGATATTCAACGTGAGGTTAGCGTTCAGTTCACCCAAATCATTTTTGACATTGCATTTGAATAGTCCACCATCAGCTTTCATTGGATCCTTCAAAATGATCTGATAAATGAAAATTTCTTCGCTCTCTTGTTTGAAGCTCATGGACAATTTTGATGTCTCTTTGATGGGCTTTCCGTCTTTAGTCCACACATGGGTCGGTTTGGGCTTAGCGCGAACTCTGCATTCAAGAACAACCCTCTTGCCATTGTCTTCGGATATGATTTTGGGCTTTTCAACAAAGGTAGGTGCTGTGCCTTCGGGTTTGGCTTCCCCTTCAATGTTAAGATTTAAATTCGCATTGGTTTCGCCGTACATGTTTTTAACGTTGCATCGGTAAGTTCCGCCGTCAGAACCGGAAGGGTCCTTCAAAAATGCAAGGCAAAACGTTAACTCAAGCAAGTGGACCAGTAAGATGTTATTACCTTAATTTCCATGATAACTGTGTAATTATCACCACTGGGTGTAATGGTAGTTTTGATTCTAGAAGACTCCTTGACCACAGTTGTTCCCTTGTACCATGTCACTTCTGGTGCAGGTTTAGAATTCACTTGACATTCCATCATAACCAAAGCTCCATTATCCTTTGGAATGATTTTTGGTTTGCCAATAAATGTTGGGGCTACTCCTTCATCTCCACCTGAAATTCCACACAATATCAGCAATTACATTTCACCCTCAAGTATGGGTCTTTCAACTGTTCACTAGCTCACCTTGGAAGTTAAGTGCTATATTAGCATTGCTGTCACCAATATCATTTACTGCATTACACTTGTAATTGCCTCCATCATCATTTGTTGGGTCCTAAAAGATCAATAAGTTCTTGATGCAATTATCCTGTAGTAAAAGACATCTTTATTTCTTGGCACCATAGCTAATCAATCATGGGTACTTGGAGGACCATTCAACAAAGTCGCTCAAGAATAAATTTTTTCCAGTGACCTAATACAGAGGGCTCAAAAAATCCCATAATTTCCCACGAAAAGATGTCGATTACTTTAGATTTTATTTGGCAAAATTACAAGACTTAGCTTCCGACATAACGATTCGGCAATAGGTTAGCATCTAGACATAGAACAAAAAGTAACTAGAAATGCCACTGATCCGCAGCTGCATGGAAAAGTTTGGCAGTGCCCTTGTAGCGCTACTAGGAACTGTTATAGCGTGTTGTGATCCGACTTACCGTGTAGAATTACCTGTTGATCTGTGGAATTAAAATTAATATACAAAGTTTAAGTTAACTCGAGTTAACTCGAGTTAACGCGAGTTGCCAGCCACCAATGTTAGTCTCTCGTTGACTTTTATAACCTAACTAACAGCTTGTTGCCTATTATAATTTATGGACATCTTTGCATTTGAAAATTAAATTTTGTGCTTAGGGGCCCCAAAATACCTAAATCCGGCCCTGGTAGTGATCTGTTCAAAGTGCTTGAAAAGCTATGGTGCTGCCTTTACTCACCCTTATTTCTAAGCTCAGTAAATACATATCTTTGCCTATGCTCGTTTTCTTAATAGTGTGTCGTTTACTCTCATTAATTTTAGTAGTTCCGCGAAACCATTGAATTTCAGGTGAAGGATTGCACTCCAAAATGCATTCCATGATTAAAATATCCCCTTCTTGCTTGATAGTAGGCTTCTTGGGAAATCGGGGCGCCTTTCCATCGGGTACTCTGTGAAACAGAAGCAAATTGAATACCGCAAGAAAACCATCAAATTGTTTGATTACTTTGGTTTATCGTCGTCGCCACCGCCTTCAAAGTTGAGATTAATATTCGCTGTGCCTTCGCCTAATTTGTTTTTGGCCACGGCTTTGTATTCGCCGCCATCGGCCGATTCGACGCCGGAAATCTCCATCGTTGCCACGTGTTTCGTTGTGTCGGTTTCGATTTTCATTTTGTATTTTCCGCCTTCTTTTATCACCTTTGTGCCTTGATACCTGTCATTGTAATTGTCACACATTTTCATGAAAATTGAGTATTTTTAAATTTTTTGCATTTTCAATTTTTGCGCTTACCACGTGATAGTTGGTGTGGGGTCTGCAACAAGTCGGCACTCAAAGATGACTTTGTTTCCATCATCGGACTGTCGGATAACGGGTCTATCTGTGAAAGTCGGTTTGACTCCTTCATCTGGGATGTTTGCATCATCACCTGTTGAAAAACGAGATAAGAAAATTCATTCGCCTCGTGTTAGTAAGGTGCCGGATTAACCCATGTAGAGGCCCTTAGGCCGTCGAAATCTCGGAGCCCCCTTTGCACTTTGCAAATTATATCCTAATACGTTACGAACAACAACATCTTGATAAACCAATTTTATTAAACAAAACAAACATTGATATTTTCAAAAATTATTCTATGATTGCAACGCTGGCACTGTTGCGTCAGAACCGGCAAACTTCTCCTTCAAAATCAAATTCAATATTATTTTGATCCCTTGTCGCGGAGCCCCTAAAAGGCGTTGGGCCCATAGGCCGGTGCCTAGTTGGCCTAATGGGTAATCCGCCACTAGGCCCCTTAGGTCTAAATCCGTCACTGGCGAAGCAAGAAGTCAATGGGTCTGTGTGTAAGTTGGGTTACTAGGCCCTTTAGCGGAGCTGTAGCTAAGATTTTCGGTACTTGGCGAGAGATATAGTCGCTATTTTCATCCTCAATGGGCACAGTTTAGGATTTAGAAATCATACTTTTGGCCCTTTGGGTCTAAAATTTGTATTTTTGGCCAATAAGTGCATCTAAAAATTGCACATTCGGTAACTGGTTCGCCCTTGGGAGCCCCTCAAGATGTCTTTGCCTAGGGACCCAAGAGAGTACTAACCACAGCCAATGCAGTAAATTGAAAAATATATATATTCTCCGTGTTAATAAAGTCTTTAGAGAATAAAACCCAAATGGAGTTGGCACAGAAATTCTTTTAAATAGTCTTGGCTGATGTATCAGCAGTGCAGCTTATCTGTGGGGCAGCTTAGCCGATTAGGCACAGTGCCTAGGGCCCACGACCTTTTAAGGCTTACAATATTTCACTCTTACATAGACCGGAAAATTGAATGAAAAATCCAAAATAAGATAAACAGAGGCCTCTAGAAAAAAGTGCTTAGGGTTTATGACGGCCTTAAAACGGCCCTGACTACACACTTAACTTCCGCACTTATGCAAAAATTTAAATGAAAATTAAACTTGTGAAATATTTCCTTATGTAAATATTAATTTGCATGGATGTAATCTTTGCCTGGTACTTACTGTCAAAGTTGAGTGAAATAGTTGCATTGCTTTCACCCAGTTCATTTTTGGCTGTGACTTTGTATTTCCCTGCATCTTCTACGGTCACTTTGCCTACTTCCAAAACTGAAAAATAGACATTCTTGCCCTCAGCAGTAATGGTTGACTGAAAATAAAATTAAAATGGGTTGAGTTTCGTGCGGTAAATGAGTAAAATAGGTTTAATTTGCTTAAAACTGATGAATTTCTGACAGATTCTTTGGAAACCATCAATCTTAATTTCCACGCATTGCCTACCCACTCGCTCTGGTATGTTGGAACAAATAACTATTTTGTCTGAGCATTTTTATAGTCTTGGCATCGTACAGCAGCGGATGTAATAAACCAGCCGGCCATTACAAACAATTCTACAACTCAACTTTAAAATGCTAATTAGTTCTGACCCAATGTCTGTATTTGCAAGCTGTCTTAATATGAAATAAATCCTCAATAAAACCATACAATATCTCTGTATTAGAACAAATGGGATCCTGAATAAAAGCCAGCACGCTAAATCTTGCTGAATCCTGCAACAGCAAGACTGTAGCTTGCTGAATCCTGCAACAGCAAGACTATAGTTTGCTGAATCCTGCACCAGCAAGCTGTATCTTGCTGAATCCTGCACCAGCAAGCTGTATCTTGCTGAATCCTGCACCAGCAAGCTGTATCTTGCTGAATCCTGCACCAGCAAGCTGTATCTTGCTGAATCTTGCGACTACAACTGTAAGTTGCATAAACAAGCTGTATCTTGCTGTATCTTGCTGAATCTTGCGACTACAACTGTAAGTTGCATAAACAAGCTGTATCTTGCTGAATCCTGCACTAGCATGCTATACAATTTCTATGCATTAACCTATTGGAAGTTAGACCCTCATTTAATTTTTGTGGAGCCATTTTGAATTAGGTTGTAAAAACCAAAAGCAGCCATTAACCAAAACCACTCTAGTTATGCTTTCTTCGTTTTGGATTCTCTGATGATGGTTTATGGCTGTTTTTTTGTGGTCACATTTGAGCAATTTAAGTGATTACAAGAAATGTTGCCATTAATATCATTAATGTCCAGACCGTATACTCGTTTGTTTGACCTCAGTTCCTGTAAAGCCCTTGCCCTTGCCAATCACCTGACCGCGACAACCAACATCTGGGAAACCCCTTATGCTGCAAAAGTGGCTCAACATCAAGGTTCAGACCAAGCAATCTAAACAAGTGGCGGGATATGCATTTAAATGTTCGCACATACAATTTCATCTGTGAAAATATTTATTCTAACACGGAAGTTATTTTTCCGTATCGGGTTTTCAGTCTAAGTGTCAGAAGGACGTCGTTTCACAGATATCTCACACCCACCAGCATTGCACTTTAAGCAGTCAACAAGAAAATGTGGAGTGAAGAAAGGCACAGCCGGTACCGAGGGTTTGGATAAGATTGCTGATTACTTCACTTATCCATGTTGGGGAAATCTCTTTTAAATTGTTTTAAAGAACAAAAGCCTCAATTGACCTTACATAGTTTCATTCCAACAGTCCAAAATCAACTTTTGGCATTTTTCCCTTTAAGAGTGGGAGATATAGTGGCTGGAAGTGTTTACAAGAACGTTCACCTCATCATAGCAGCCACTTCATTAAGGGCTGCTTTATGTGCTTTGTCTCGCCATGTCTGCTGCTTTAAACCCTTCGACTAATTTAAGCCTCACTAAACTTGCATTCATTCATTAATTGAGTCAGTTAAAGCTGTAAACTAATCATGTATGATGTTTGAATGCAAACCAGATTTAGCTTTTCATTGCAAAGTGGCAGCAGTTTTCCAAACATTGCCACAACTATTGTTGCATTCAATTGACAGTTCCTCAAGTTCAGTTTGTGGTTAATTTGCCAATGGTTTGGAATCGACAAATACACCCAACCCTCGCTTTACGGCCTAGATACATTCGGGAAAAATTGGCTGTAAAGCAAAATGCCGTATAACAAATCAAAGGCCGTTCTCCCTGATTCGTTATGGAATTTCCCGACTTTTTGGCCGTATATCGAAAATTTTAGGCCGTAAATCGAAATTTAGCCATAAGAGCACAAGGTCGTTATGGCAAAAAGTCGTACAAAGAGCGGCCGTATAGCGAGCGTTGGGTGTAGTTTTAAAAGAAATGCTTCATAAGTGGTCAATTCAGAGAAAACCTAATGTCGTAAATGCAAAATCGTTTGCAACCACACCTACTTTTTCGTTAAATCAAATAACAGCAACGTACAATTGGAAAAGAGCCAAACCGAACGTAAAAATGCGTGTAAAGATGGTGGCAGAACTTTATGTTTCATTCAACCACATGAACAGGCTGTTTTAGGATGTGCAGATATTAATAAGTGTTTGCAGCAGAGTGAAGTTCTCAATTGGAGGCGATTTGATACATATTGTCAATCGCAAAATCGCCTATGTCTTGCAACAATAGAATATCAGAAGCGGGAAGACTTGCACATGTTCCATACTTGCTAAAACATAGATAGCAATCATTGAGAATTTACTAATAATTTAATGCAATATACATGTAAACTGTATTAAAATCTAGTGTAAAAATAAGGAAAAATAGTGTACAAATAAATTGAGACCTTTCCTCCAACAGCATTAAAACTCACATAAACTAATTGGATTCACACAGATCAGTGCTGGCAACAAACCAAAAATCATTCCTTAATATCTGAGACAAAAGAAGAAGCTGGCAAGATGCAACTACTCATCTAAAGAGGGCACTAATTTCAGAACGGTCTCTCCCAAAGAACACCACTTGATACTACAATGACAAACAGCCCGTAAAAACGCCTTAATGGCGTTCACCAACGCCTTTAATGTCATCAGTCAACTAACAGAGGTCCAAAGAGTGCGCGGGGCCCCTGATTATGTTAAAAGAATGTTTTGTTTTCTGTCTGAAAATCAGGCAAGGACCTGGGAAAACTTTGATACAATTTGTTTACAATAAGACCAGTGGAGGCTTCTACAATCCAGTGGTGAGCATTTTTGCTTTTGGAACATTTAAATGGTGGGGCAGCATGTAAGTTTAATTATTTTTATAGAATGTTTTCTTTGCTTATGGTGGAGTTTATGGTTAACCCTATGGATATCTCTTACTGGGTTGTGCATTACCTGTAAGGACCTGGCAAGAAATTAAACTTAAAATTTGAGCTTGCATTTATGTAATTCCTTCAATCCAAGCCAAAGTTTAACTCCAAATGAAATAAATTTGCAGCTTCTTAAAATAGTCGCCTTTTTGCAGGTGCACCACTTAACACCTCAAATCATGACAAGTGTATATACAAACATGAAGAAACATTCCGTGCAAATTAAAAATAAATCCAATCCAAACAGGAGAAAGAAAAATTCCAATTATTCAAACAATTCCCACCATTTCAATAAATAAAAAAATTGGAGAAAAAAAAAAGGTACAAAAACCAAAATAATAAATAAATAAATAAATAAATAAATAAAAATTAAATACACATTTAATTTGTATTACCACCGGCAACTTTGCGAAAAACCGAAAGCAGAAACTCGATGCCAAGAACCTATTTAGGAAAGCCATTTGGCTTTGCCACTTGAAATAACCCAAAGAACCTTTTTTAAACTTGTTTCTTTTATATATTAAAACGTGTATGAAACTTCAACTGACATTTTTGTCTCCAAGAAACAATGCAAGAAAAAAAGATGGAAGCACTGCTGTGGTAGTGCACCACAGTCTTGGACCCCAAAGAAGTCCCTAGCAGGAAATACATCCAAAATTATACCAAACCTTAAATCTTCCTGCTGGTGTGACCAAATTGCCATTGTGAAACCAAGAAAGAGTTGGTTTCGGATCGGCAAGAATCCGACATTCGAATAAAAGCCGCTTCCCATCATCTTCCTGCTTTATTGCTGGTTTCTGTTGGAAAGTTGGTGCTAATCCATCAATTTGCCTTCAAAAAAAAAAATAAATAAGTAAATAAATAAATAAATAAATAAATAAATAAATAAACAAATCAAAAAATCCAAAAAAAAATCAGCACTTCCGGTTTAAAATTAGCATGGAATAAATATAAACAGAGAGCCCATTTTGATTAAACAAATTGAAGGAAAATAAATTGTAAAGTCAAAATGCATGCATAACTTTGACGAGTTTCTATTTATAAAGACGGAAAAAGAGTAACAACGCTTTTACCTATTCGCCATTACAGCTTTTCTCGTTTAATTAGGAAACCGAACGAAGTAATCCAACTAAGAGCACGTTTAGATACATCCTAGTGCGAGGAAATGTATAGATACATGTAGCGGAAGAAAAATGTCGAATAAAAATCCAGGGAGAAGGAAATGAAGTGGAGATGCGATGCGCACAAACTCCACTGAGGTATCCCGGCCCGTCGAGTTCCTAATATGGGAGACGAGAGGGCGTGAGAGAAGTGGGACTCCAGAGCACTCTGCCAGATAGTTAGTCAGCTGCTTTGGGTAAAGGAAAAATGATATGTGACAGCGAAAAGATGTGATTCGTCTCTCTGCGAGTTGCACAAATGCAAAATATTGGATTTTTGATTTTTTTTTTGTCTTTTGTAAGGGTTATTGTTTTTTTTTTGGGAATGTTTTAGGTCACGTGTGCGAATTTGCGTCATGGGTGAGTAAACTCGATCGTGGATGAGTGGAGTTGCTGGTTGTGGGATGAAAGTGGGAATAGGTTTTGGGATTTTGGGGCGATTTGCATGGTTTTTGAAGTTTTGCAGATAGTTTTGCGATTTTACTGCGATTTGCATGGTTTTGAGATTTTGCAGATAATTTTGCGATTTTGCTGTGATTTGTAAATAATTTTGCGATTTTGCTGCTGTTTGCAGATGATTTTGCAATTATGCTGCGATTTACAAGATTTTGCTGCGGTTTGCACACAATTTTGCGATTTTCCTGCGATTTGCAATTAATTTTGCAATTTTGCTGCGATTTGCAATTAATTTTGCAATTTTGCTGCGATTTGCAATTAATTTTGCGATTTTGCTGCGGTTTGCACACGATTTTGCTGCGATTTGCAATTAATTTTGCGATTTTGCTGCGATTTGCAATTAATTTTGCGATTTTGCTGCGGTTTGCACACAATTTTGCGATTTTGCAATTAATTTTGCAATTTTTATGCTAACTTTCATCGTTTTTTCCCACCAAAATAGCGTGATTTTGAAAGTCGATAATTTCGACTTTTTAACAAATGCCGCTAAGGAGTGTCTGCAGCAGCCAATAAGCAACCTGTTAGCGATCACATCACATGCTACACAAATATCCAATTGTTTATTACTCGTGGTTTTGCACTTTCAGTGGAAACCAACTATTCCCATTAAATTGAATTTGCTGCAATTTCACTAAACAGATTTCATGCCGAGCGTTAATACGTGCCAAAGGTAAATATAGACGAAATTCAATCAGGTACAAAACGATTAAAACGTCCTTTAAAGTCGCAATTCAGCAAGTGCACGTTCAAGTCCAATGCTGATGTTGAGCTTTAAATCGACCCGCAACAACAAAAAGATTGTTGTTCAATGCCAAGCAGGAGAAACAACGCCAGACACTGTGAATTGCTAAAAAGCAAGCTCAGTGCCATATAAAAATAGATTTATGACTATGTACCGGAATGTTCCCATATCAAAAATAAACAAGTGTTTGCTTGAAATTTCACTTTTGCCATCAGTAATTTTGTGCACAAAAAAATTAGCTTTTTTATTTTCCGTTTTGGATTGAATAACAAAATTCAAAATGGCGGCCTCCAGTTCAAAGTTGAATGATGTTTGGTGTTTTTTCTACATTTTTCTGCATTTTTCTGCACTTTCTTGCACTTGTTCATTGTAATTTAAGTGTAAAAAATTTAGCAGGTGTTGAGTTGGTAAGTATTTATTATTAGTTTAATGTCTGGCTGCTTCTGGAACTAAAAACAGAACTCGGAAAAGTGGTAACTTAGACCTTTATCTTAGATCAAAAGGTAAGCATGCGAGACAGTTTCGCTATCACATCCAATTGGCAATTACATTTGCTGCTTCAGGTGATTTTCGTGGATTAAAGATATTTAAAGTGGATGCAGCAGATTTATGCTGTGAGAGTGGGTTGAAATTGCAATGGCTCAGTTCATTGCACATGTTGGCAATGGCAAACTTGCATTCTTTGAACTTAAATGTCATTACAGAATGTGTAAATAAAACACCCACATTTTTTTTTTGATGAAATTGTTGCAGAAATGCATTTTTCAGCTTTGTTCTTTGTTTTTCCAACAGGATAATAGCCTGGTCAATGTGCAACTTTCCCAAATACTATGAAATTACATGCTGGGAATGCGTAATTATTGCAAAAATTGTTTTCTGGAATACTTTATTGTAATAAAATTACGAATTTCCTAAATATTGGGGTCCACAAGTTCAACATCATGTTTAAAAATTGACAAATGCAAAATCTTCTTTTACAATTTTAGTCTTGTGTCAACTATTTATTGTCAATCATTCATGGAAGTTCATTTTACAAACTATTTTGCTAGTTATTGCAGTTTGCCTGTCGTGCACTTCTGTTTTCATTTATTTTGTAATAAATTGTGTTTTTATCTCAATTGCCCAAAATGTTTCCGTATTCATTTGTGAGACAATTCTGCACTTTTGATTTAAATTTCAACATTCTACATGCGCAAATTGCAGAGAAATGATGAAAAAATGTGGTGCACTAATCACTTTGTCGCGGACTGTATAAATTTGGTGCGCATGCTCACTGCAACAAAAGCAGATTAAATTGGCTACGGTATCATCGAGAAAAACCTCAATCAAGCTGACCAGATCAAACAAAATGACAAAATTTACATTTGCCTTTTGAAGTTCAAACCAGCCGTTTAAATGCTCGTTTAAAATGTTGTTCAGTTAAAGGCGCCAGCTTGCGTTTCTACTTTTAGGTGCACTAATTAAAATCATAACCACTAAGCCCTCTTTAATTCATCTGATCTATTGCCAATTTAAAGACGCATCCAAAATTTTTACTCTTTAAAAATGAGATTGTAGCCAAGCACCAAGTAACGTTGTGTCACAAAGAGCCCATACATTGTAGGTTCTGTTGGTTCTCTATTGGCCTTATCGCTGGAGTGTAACCAACATATTTCCGACATCGGTTTTCCTTGTTCTGGCAATATTGGTCATCTTTGTCGGTGTTTAATTGCTTACATATTTTTGTCCAATATTTATATTATATTGTGTTTTAAATGTTGGAACCATATTTGAAATCCACATAGGACAGATATTAGCACTGTGTTGGCCAATACATCTTGTAGTTAATATTGAGCCGTTATCGCAAAGTGTTATCATTTTATTGTTGGTCCAACATACTTGTACTTCCCGCTATCGCTAACTAACATCATATTAGCTATAAAATCGCTATTTTCCTGCTATTATTCGCTAATTTTTCGCTAGTAATTTGCTAACTTTATTCGAAAATAAAAGAATTCTGCAAGATACAGCTTACTGGTGCAGAAATCTGCAAGATACAGCTTACTGGTGCAGAATTCTGCAAGATACCGCTTGCTGGTGCAGAATTCTGCAAGATCAAGCTTGATTTGTTGAAAATTTCAGTTGCCATGTCGAAACTCTTAAAAAAAACCTCTCAGAATGCACACCTTTAAAGTATAAACCTACTTTCCAGAACCTCTTTACAAGCTAGAAATCTATTTAAAGCAAGCCCAAACAACTTTAAAAACCATTCTAAAGCAAATAAATCGTCCTACCTGCTCGATTCATACTTTTCCTCTGATTTTTCATACTGCCCACTCTTATCGGACATCCTTATCCTCTCCGACCGCTCATCCCTCTCCAACACATCGCTCCTTTTGTAACTACTCGACAAACTGCCCTCAAAATCGCCTCTCCTACTCGAACTCGAAATGCTGCTCTTCCTCGAACTGGACACGTCTTGGACGATACTACTGCGCCTTTCCGAACTACTGTGCACGTCGGACGAATACTTGGACGACGATATGCTCGATTTGCGAGAATATTTGCTTTCGGACGAGCCGTACATAATGTTTTTTTTTTCGTTTTTGTTTTTGGTGAATTTAATCCAGTTTCGAGCTCAGGCAAAAACCAGCCGTCATCCTCTGGCAACACGGCGGAAATACTCTATATGCAAACGTTTAAAGATTGCGGCCAAAAATCGAGCAAAAGATGCCAAAAATGAGTCAGGATTTGACAGTGACTTTGTTGGCTTAAAATTCAAGTACTCGCATGTATATTTAGATCGAGTGAAAACAAAAGGCGGACGAGTGATTTAGATGACTAAAAATAATTCCCATTGTGGTCTCATCGCATATGGAGGCGGATTTCTATCTCGATTTCCGACTGCAACGCAAATTCCTCATTTCATAAAACCAACTAAATTTAACTGATATATAAGTTATGACAGTTTCATCAATTATTTATTCAATGTGCAAGGTTTGTGATTGGCCCGTTAGAGTAATGACATCATAAGCGATGGATAATGACGTAATTTAAACTTCATGGTCGAGAATCAAGGTCATCGCCATTGGAATTCTGTGACGTAAATAGTGAGAGCTACCTGATTGGCTGCAATCAGGGCCGGATTTAGACACGACAAATATGGGGCCCTTATTCAACAAATATGGGGGCATACAATACAATTTTACTGTAGATGCGAATTTTGAAATATATCGACAGCCATTTTGTTTTTCCTGATAAACGAACTGCATTTTGGGTAATTAATGCGCAGATTTCATGTTTACCAGAAAATTAACGCTCAATGTAAACACCCACTCATTGCTTTTCGAGAAAAGATGACGTCATATCATCGTTGTGACATACAACACGCATGGTATTTGCGCGCGGTGCATTGTGGATAATTAATATGGAAGTTTAATTGAGGTTTAAACATGTCAAACAACGTCGCATTTATTAGAAAACTAACACCATGTAAACACATGCAATTTTTCAGAAAAGCAAAATTTGGATTTTCATTTATATGAAAAACTATGGCCGTGTAAACACAAGTAACAGCATTACTCGATCTATTCGAACACATGGAATCGTGTCGGATTTTATAATTTTTGATTCTTCCTAATTTATGTCTTCTATTTATTTGTCAATTGTGTAATATTGTATGCAAAATACAAAATGCAAAATATGATTATACAATATTTTGCATGACCAACAAGTCATGTGCATCAATGTATCTAAAACTGATAACATAAATTAAACATGAATCAGTTTTCCTTTTTGGAACATCCTGAGATTAATTTTGGAAACAGTTGTGGGTCTATTTCCACACTCATCAGCTAAAGATAGCCACTTAAATTGCATAACATCATTCCCAAGTGGAAGTGATAGCAGATATGGTTTCATTTTGGGATTCACCAACTACAATCATCACAGGTCATTGTTCTTTTGTCTTCTAGTGAATGAATTTTTTTTAAACAATATCTGCCAAATGAATTTTTTCGACCCTTTTGTGCCAGTTGGAAGTGTGACAATTAGAAATTAAATGCTACAAAATGAGATTCCAGGATAGTCATTTCAACTAATTTGGCATTTAGCACCTCTGCCTGTGTAAATACAGTGGATGACTTGTGTTGGAAGAATGTTCCATATAAAGAGTGCTGCATTCATTACAATGCAGTGTCATACACTCTTCAGAATACTTTGAAATGCTGATCTTGTTGCCATTTTTGTTCCAAGTCAAAGTAACCCCGGTTATAGCGTAGCGGCTCCTTTTTTCACACCGATGTTTCCACATACCAAGCTTCAATTTATTGAACACTCTGAGTATCTTCACATTTGTTTTACCAAAAAAGCAATGGGCTTAACTCTTGTACACTCACAACAAACAAATGCTTGGACAATTTCATTACAGCGAATCCTCTTGTAGCGACAATTTCCATTTCCTAATCCCCAATAATTGGTGACATCAATGTACAAACTCATTCATAAAGTCATTTAAACTGGTTTATCTTTTTTAAACCAGTCTATATTTAACAGGTAAAATTTTACATTTAGACTGGTGATTCGTTGTAACAGAATTGGACTATTTTTGGCTGTTTTTGAAAAGTAAATATGAATTTACTTACCGATCTTTAGGTTCATCAGCAGCTGAAAATAAACAAACCCAATATAATTAGACTGAAGTTTATATCATGTATTATTAGCAGCATTTAAATATTTAAGATTTTTTTGTTTACTTTTTCAAATTGGTTACATATTTGACAATGTGCCAATAAATGCAAGCAAGCTATAAAGAAGTGAAGAATAAACAATAAAGTTAAATGTAAATTGCCACTTCAATGTTGGACTTCAAGACTTTACTTCAATAGTAAGGCATAGGTATGATCATTTGTCAACATTTCCCCCCTCTTGAAAATATAGCCTGATTTCATAGGACCTTGTAGCCAACAAAATATTGACCTTCAATTTCCTATCTAATAGTTTCTCCAGCTTGTAGCATAGTGCCATTTGTTAACACCAGAGTGCAGAAATTTTACAAAAGAAATTGCATCAAAATCACTTAACCGTTTCGTATGGGAACCGACGCTTGATTATATTTTGCCATAAATTCACAAGAGTTAAATCAGAAATGGTTCCTTAGATCGTAAAAATCTTATTTGGATAACTACGGCTGGTCTACCTGAGGACATAATAATAATTTTTTTATACTTACGACTGAAATTTAAATTAATAGAAGCAGAAACTTCTCCCAGTTTGTTCTTAGCCATAACTTTATACATTCCGGCATCACTCTCGATGACATTGTCAATTTCAAGAACCACCATGTACTTCCGCGGTTCTATCGGTGTGGTCCGAAAGACCGTCCTCGAGTTCTCCGATAACTTCTCCTCTCCTCTGAACCACTGGATCTCTGGCAATGGATGAGCCAGTAGTGAACACTCAAACAAAAGTTTATTTCCTTCATCTTCTTGACGAAGTTGAGGCTTCTGCGTAAAACTTGGCGGCAGATCCTCGCTAATCCCCATCTTCTGTCTGTAGTGCTTCTATTCAAACATCCTCTTTGAAAACTACCATCTGTAAAATATAATATATAATTTAAGTAAAAATAAAATAAAATAAATTTTTTTTTACAATGCTTCAACAGTTCAGTGACAAAACCCTTATTCCCCCTTAAATAACACTATATAAACCAATCAACTTGGTTTTTGGGCCAAAACAAAGCTATAAACAATGCAAATCATGTCCATATCATGTGAACTAACAGCTCATTTTGCAAACTGGAACAATAAAAAAAAGTGTTAAAAAAAAAGAATAAGAACATAAAATGATAGCAGCATCTTATTTTGAGTGCTGACCCACATACAATAATCTTTCAGCATCCAAAAACAACATGCAGAATGCCAGCCTTATTTAGCATGCCAAAATATTGGCCAATTATTTTTTTAACACTTCAAATTCAGAGCAACAACCTCACAAACATGTACAATGTGCTGTTGTTTATGAAAATGGAGTTCACGTGCAAGCTGTAAACCAATCAAAAAAAATGTTTAGAAAAGTTGACCTAAGTTATCGTGTTAAAGTGGCTCCAACCCACAACAAGTTAACACTGGGAACAAAGCCCAAGAACTTGAATCCAACAGCGAACTAATCCTGGCACAACCTCAGGACTTACAGCCTGACACGAAGGTGGCTTTGGCATTTCGCAGTACTATTCAAATTGGAAGGATTGACAAATTGAGAGCCCTCTCTTGATTAATTACCCTAATCGAACCAACTATAAAGGACTACTGCAACATGACCGCACTTCCCCGTGCTCCGAAGGGCCTCGCACAGGGGCGTAGCTACCATACCGCAGGCCCTTGGGGGCCCTTCAATTTCCAAAAAAAAAATAAAATAAATTCGAAAATTATTTTTGGGAAATTTTTGTGTGGTAATTTTGGGGCCACAGAGGCGTATTTATGGTCTGGGGCCCTTTTCGCAACCTTTTTTGGGACCCCAAAGGCGTATTTACAGTCTGGGGCCCTTTGCGCAGCCTTTTTTGGGACCCAAATCTTAAAAAACATAAAGAAAAAAATATTTAATTTATTTTATTTTATATTTTGTTGGAATTTTTGGGCCCCTAAAAATCGAAGAGCCCCCTCTTCGATTTTGCATGGGGGCCCAAAATTTGAAGCTACGCGTCTGGCCCCGCACTACAAATATTGCAAACATTTGCAAATATTTTGGGGCCCACACTAATAACTTTTTCTCCTGGCCCTGCGTACACTGCAAGCCCATGGGGCCCCATACCTTATACACACATTATTGGCCGATTTTTGCATTAATTACACTTTTTACATCCCTAGAGATGATTATTTCCTGTTCAGTCTAAAAAAAGCCAAACTCAAGCTGTAAATATAGCTGCAGCCTATTAAAACAGTCACCCACTTTCCTAGGAAATATAAGAATTAAAATTACCAACAAAAAAGAAATTCTTCCCGACCTTTAAGGCCCCAACTTAAAAATAGTCACGTGATCAGTTCTTTTTCTGTAAGTGAAACTTTTAGCTCCCAATAAATCTCCCTAATTAAAGCGTCACTCGATACCGAAATTGAAATCTCACGCGTTATTGTTTCCTTTAATTTATCTTAATTCGAACTTACCTGATTAAAACGAAACGAAATAATTCAATAACCTTTCGCCATTTCACGTTTCCGCACTCGCGCGCACCGTGATTAGTTCTCGCAGTAGAACTGCAAGTACTCTCTACAAGCAGGAACAAACCGGCGACAAGAATTTTGGCACCTCACATTGTTTAGTTTTTATTCAAAGCGAACGAGAGACGTGTTTCAATGTCAAAAAAAAAAAGTAATTAATTAAAATCTAACCATTTAAAAACCAATTTGCGGGGCCCGGGGTACCACAATTCAACAGGGCCCTAAAAATCCCTATGACAGGGCCCCCACCCAACAAAGCGTGCGAGACTGCGAGAATAGACCACAGCATCACAATAAACAGGCCTTGTCACTCAACCTCGACGATCGCATTTTTTTACTAGTTTTTAAGAGTTCAACTTTAAGTTCTATGGAAATAAACTAAACACAAGGACAAGCTTGTGTAAAAAAGCCAAAATTAATCTCAATGTGCACTCATTTTAAATTTAGGCAGGTGTTATATGGTGCACGCCT
Source organism: Strigamia transsilvanica (assembly GCA_034701245.1). Lineage (NCBI taxonomy): Eukaryota > Metazoa > Arthropoda > Chilopoda > Geophilomorpha > Linotaeniidae > Strigamia > Strigamia transsilvanica. Next base: position 1,178 of record JAQIXU010000658.1, on the reverse strand, counting down.
TTCCAATCATTTCGGGCCAGTCCCGAGCGGGTCGTGTGCAAAAATTAAAGCGGGAGTGTACGCTTCTCGTTCATAGTTGGCATGCATAATAGAATTACGAAAGAAAAGATGAATAAAAGGAAAAAAAATCGGGTCTTTAAAGGAATAAACTACTTACCTTTAAACTAGGATAACTTCGGGACAAACTTGCACACGGCCAACGTCGGAGACAGGCGCTATGGCTAAATATAGTGCGCGAGGAATTTAACAAGAGCGCCGATGTTGAAATTTAATACGCCAATTCCTTATAAGTCAGTCGACATGGGGTTGCCAAAGAAATTTGTGGGAAATGATTAATTAGTGAATTAATATGGAATAATTTGTTGGTTTTTGTTTCGGGGCGGTTTTGGTTTTGTATTTTTATTCTTGTGGAGATTTTTTTTTTTTTTTTTTTTTTAAAAAAAGGTTGTTGAAAGGTTTTTACGTTATTTTGTGTTTTTTGGTGTTTGGAAATATAAAAATAAAAATGTGGGTGATGTTTTGTTTTTGGATTAGTTTGTTTTGATGGTTTTTAATAACGAAATCCGAATAACAGCGCCGCCTGGCGAAAAGAAAATAAACTGCGCGCATCAGCAACCTGTAGAAAGATGATAGTGCACGACAGCGCCAACGTGCGGCAACATTGTCACATTATACGGACATCAAGTTTCGTGTAGCAGAAGTAGACAGATATTTTTTTTAAAAAATACTTGACAGCGATGCAGCCTTGCGATTATCTTCAATGTGTGCCGATGTTGCTTCGGCAATCAATTCTGACTAGAACCGATAAACTATGACTACAAGCCGAGATAGGCTGACTGTATTAATACAGCACTTGATAAATTATGAGTAGACCCCGGATATATATGCAAAAAAAAATTCGTTTTATGCGCATATAATATGCACCAAAAATCCTGCTTTATGCAAAAAAAAGTAGAAAAATATGCAAAATAAAAATATTTATTTCAGTGAATTTATGTGTTGCAATAAGAAATTAATGCCATTTCCAAGTGTTCTGGTGTAAAAGCTTGTCGCTTGTCAGTCAGTAGTGATTTAAATTGGGAAAAATAACGTTCAACATGTGTGAATTTTGCAATTTCGGAAACTGTGTACTTTTTAAGTATGGATTCATCGGTTGAAGCTTCATTTTTTAGCAAGGA
>JAQIXU010000657.1:0-27277 GCA_034701245.1 Strigamia transsilvanica | reverse complement strand
GGAAATTTTGATATTTTTGGGAAAAATGTTTAATTTTTATGGATTTTTGGTGTTGGATTTTGTGATTTTGTGATTTTCCATTTTTTTTTGGTTTCTTGGTGTTTGACCTACTGGTATGTCACCATATTCTACTCTACTAACAGCTACAGCATCTTAAAAAGATTGGAAACCTCTGAACTAGAAGATTTGATTTACTTTGTTTTTGGTATTTCCAGAAACCAATACACAATGACAATATTAATTTTTCTTTAATCTTTAAAAATCAATTATCTTTTCTCTATCATGCTTTTTCTTCTTTTTCTTCTTCTTCTTATTTTTAAAAAGAACTGAATATATATTTAACGAAAACTTGGCATTGGACATTATGCCTAAAATCCAATTTAATTTTCAATTTAATTTTTTTCTAAAAGAAGAAAAAAAAAACCAGAGCTTATCAATAGATCCTAATTAGGGTAAATTTTCAATCCTATGCGTCCACTTAATTGAAACAAATTGTGCATTAATTCGGCCTTTCCTAACAAATTTCCTGCTGTCTCTAAGCAGTGGTATAGATGGCGTTCTATGCGAATCTTAATTGGCCTCATTCTAAAGCTTAAGATCTGGTGCTGGCATCCAACTGATTGAAGGACACAAGCTTCTCTTTTTTGCCGTTCTACCGAATCACAATCAACTTCGTAATGAAATAAACGAACTTACAGGGAATAAAACCAGAAGAGATGAAACTCACAACTCTAAACAAATTTTACTCAAATCCAACGGGAATTTAGCTAAAAACTTATTTTTTTTTATAAAAATCACAACAAAAATCACGCAAAAGTAATAAAAAAAAAAGTATATAAAATTCATCACGTGTCCATTTTACACCACGTGCACATTTGACCACTTTTGCAACACACATAAATAAAGCTAGAAAGTTTCGAGAACAGCACCGCCAATAAAAACACACAACTGTATACGTGCAACTGCCCCTTAATGTGGCTGCAAACCCGCTATTGTACACTGCCCACACCCGACCGCAACCCATTCGCAAATGTTCCCAAAGAGTTAACACACACTTAACACTTATAAACTCGGGTTTCAAAGCTATTTCTTCCATACAGAGCACCACTAACAACATCAAAAAAATATATAAAAATAAGTAAAGAAAATAAAACTAAAAACAAATGTTTTTATTATTTCTTTTTAAAATAAAAATGTGTTTTTTTCATTAATGATATTTTAAAAAAAACCTTTTAATTAAAACTCAAAATCCATTTTTAGCTCATTTTCTACACTTTTAGCAACAAATATCGAGATTAAATAAAAAATAACCATAAATTAAGTTCATTTAAATAGAAACAAATTATTTTTTTCCAAAAAAAAAATCAATAAAATAAAACAACACAATTAAGCCACATTTTTGTACAAATTCATTTCATTTTTCTCTCCTTGAAAAATCAATTAACCCCAATTACGTGCAAAACACGCGCGCGCGCGCACCTGGCCCCACCTGGTGTCAGATTGTAGCCTATACACACACACACACCACAAATAGACTGAAAACACTGGTCACCACACACCACATTACACCCTCAGCATCTATCTAACCCCATGTTGTCGATACAGTCGACACAGGGCGCGAATAGCACAATAAAAGAGGGCGCTACGCGCTTGCACCGAGCGTCGTAAACCTTAAGCTCTGATTTACCTGATGGGGTTTAAATTCTACATTACAGTGTCAATTCAGCTTTGGCCTCTGCTCTAATATCCACATAAAAACAACATTTTACTCCTCTCCCTCCGCCTCAACCCTCTCCTCGCACGCATGCGTCCTATTTAAGGAGTTTATACTCTTACTGCGTGTGATTTATACTGTGGTTATGTCAAGTCGAAGGAGCATGATCAGACGCTCACTCAACAATTTTCATCCACTTAACGTACAGTAAGAAAAAGGGGAAAAAAAAGTGTTGGAATAGAGAATTGAGAAATGTTGGCACGTGCGTCTGACTTCGCAGCTGTTGCGCGCGCGAGTATTATGGATCTCAACTTTGGCAAGAGGAGGAAATGTTTTTTCAAATTTCTCTAAACTTAGTGGTCAATAGAGAAAACAAGAGACGAACCCGTGCCAGACAGCTGCCACGCAGAGCGCTTGCATTAACTACAAATTTCACTTTTTAACCCCAAACTTTTAAATAAAAATAAAAAATTCGAAAAGCAAAACAAGTTAAAAGGAATGTTAGTCGGGGAAAAAAATATTTTTCGGAAAATAAAAAATAAAAAACACTAATTAACTCGATTTGAGCGCTCAAATTTTTTTCCCTCTTTCCGAGTATTAAATTTAAATTAAATTAGCTGTATTTTTTTTTTTTTTGATTTTTTTATTTCGGTTCACTTTTAAAGTTATATCTTAATTAAGAAGCACGAAGTAAGGATAAAAATCAGTGATATTTTTTTTTCGATTCAAAATAATAAAATAATAATGAATCAAAAAGTTGAATTATAAAAATTAATGAATTAATAAATGTTTTTACCTTTTAAATTTTTCCTTCTTGCATTTTTTAAATGTAAATTTATACGCCAGGTGTGTTCGGATCAAAGATAATCACGATAAATGAAAAATCTCAAAAATCTAAATAAATAAAAAAAAAAAATAAATTGATTTCGTTTAAAATTCATAGATCATCCGTATCAATAATCCTATTTTATATTTTTCCAATTCCCAACCCCAAAAAAAATAAATAAAAAATAAGTGATTACGGATGAGGAAAGAGACGAGACTCAACCGCATTCCCACGTGACCCCAGTCGCGAGTCTATTGTGGTAACTCGAGGCTCGAGAGTAATGAACACACTGATTGACTGATTGATTAGCTGCTGTGACGAAAATGCAGGCGCACTGTTTCTCCAGGGAGGGCGCCGCAAGGTGTTCGTGTGTACTTACACTCAACGCACAAGTCAAAACCCAAAGTCAAACCTAAAAAAAAAAAATTGAAAAAAAAATTGAAAAGTCGGTTTGTTGACTTTGCACGACTAATGGCGGGGGTGGAATCACGAGCGAGGTGACAAGTTCCTGCGCGTCCCGCTTCCCATATTTCACCAGTGAAGCTTCAGGACCCTCGTCTGCCCTAGCAAAACGAGGCCAATTAATAGCGAGGGGGTCCACCAACATGTCAGTGCCAGTAAGCAAAGTGAATTAAGAGTCCGCCCGGAGGCTAGCGAGTGGGTGGATCGCACAGCAGAACGCGAGGCACAACGCCACTTGTGTTACGTCAAAAACGGACCCCTCGTGCCAATTAAAAGGGAGTGGCACCAAGCCCTTTCGTCCGTGACCCTTTCATCAGCAAATGGTGTCGGCATGTTGTGTCGAGAAAACTCACGAATAAATCCTAAAAGAAGTAGGACAAAAACTTCTTGTCGCGTGTTCAAGAACAAAGCGCTGGGCATTATTTAAGAAATACAGTTAAAACAAGAGTTGAAAATGGAGAAAAACACGCCTAATTGTTGGATTATTTCGTTTTAGGGTTATGCAAGTAAATAGCAATTAAATTTCCTTCGTTTTTGAACAATAGTCGATTTCTTTTGATGTAATTAAGCTTGTGTAGTTGTACTCACGTTTTTGTGGTGGATGATTCAACTGAAAGCATTTTAAAGTTATAATAAGCATTAGAAGTTCGACAGATCTAACTTGCGTGCGTGGCATGTTGTTGTAAAAACTAAAACCAGGCACGACAATGTGATTTCTGGTTTTGCAGTTGTTGATGATTGTTTATGTGTGTTTCTGTTCATATAGAAGCGCTAAAAACAGCAAAAACAAACCAATAGTAAATTAATACGGTAACATTTGTACGTAATTTGATATTTTTCTGCTTCGTTTTGTATTAATATTGGTAATTTGTAATTTTTATTTGTGCGGATTTTCTACGTTTCTCGCTGTCGCTGAACCGAACTAAAAAATAAAAAAATATATTTCTTCATTTAGTTTGTGATGAGCAATTTAAAGTTTCGAGGCTCGGGATTGTAAATCCAAACTCAAAGGTAAAAGGTACAGGGGTTGAAATGGATAAAGATAAGGGTCAATTGACGAGGCCATTCCATTTCCTATGTATTCAATGTTGGCATTCAAACGGACCACCTTTGGGACACGTGCATGTTTTGGCCGCTCCCTCCCTCTAGAGATGTTTAGGGTTTACTAATAAATTGGTGCACGTGCCAATGCGAGAGCGTTCTGATATCTTCCATCCCCTACCGTATCATCATTCACCTGATATCAAAACACGTGGGGCTTAAAGTCAATGGCAGTTTCAAACACAAGTTCACTTAAACCTTCCAATAATTCATAACATTTATTCTAACAATTAGTGAGGAAAAAAACAACATTTATCTTTAATTTTCTTCAGCGTAATAAATAAATTTAGTCATACAGCAGTGTTCGAATTTCGAAATGTTCATAAAAAATCTCTGACCGCATCCTAAAGTATCCGCAAGTCGGTGGCATCGTTTTACTTAGGTTTTACGACCAAATTCCAATGGGATAAAAGTATAAAAAAAGACAAAAAAAAGAAAATAAAAATTTTCTGGAGAGGAGAGCGACAGCAAAACGCAGTTTTTCTCATTCAGACGGTGTCCTGAAAGACAAAAAGTGAAGAAACGCTTTTATGTTCCGATCCGAACCCAATTTACAGCTCAAACTGACCACCAAGGTCAGCTGGCAACGCGTTTTGCGTCTTTTCTCATGCAGAATCAAAGGCGCGAGATGAGATGCACCGTAGTTGGTATTTGCAGAATGGAAAGAGAAAGAACAAGCAACACACTTGACTCAACCTCGTTTACAGTCTGCAGGGAACTCATTTCATGGCGGGCCGCGTTTCCGTCCAATTGGTGCCCACAAAAACGCCGCCTGAAAAGCAGCGCTCTGTGGCCAGAAGGTAAGACGAAGGCTCGAGAAAAAAAAGGGCAGACTACTCTTCAGCAATGCAGTAAAAACAAAAGGCAATAAGGTGCCAATTACGCGCCAATGTGTTCCTGGAATGAGACGCTGATCGGTTCAGCGAGAGCAGTCGGCTTCCCGCAAATCAATTGTTGGCCAATGTTATCCTGCCTGGAAATGGGCTGTTGATCACATAACATTTTCTTTCAATTCGAATAACTCTTCGATAAAAGTGTTAAAAAACTGAAAATTGTTTTTTCAATTGGACAATTTCACTTTTTTTTATTGTAAAAATAATAAGAACGACGAAACCAAGATATATTACGTAGCAAGCATCAGCTTAGCTGTGTTTAATTATGTAAATTAAAACCATAATTCTAATTACCTAAACCTAGAACGCATAAACTACGAGTTTATGGTTTCATATGTAGATAAATCACGCGCGCAAACTAATGTAGAAAGAAGTATATTTGAAAACGTACATTTCATTAATTCTTCCCTCGAACGAAACAAAACAAACCACCCAGAATCTGTTTTGTGCCATCATACGTAAATCTCAATCACTTGCCAAAGCAGACAGCTATTATCCCACATTTTGCAATTAAATTCCCGTTAACCAAAACTTCTGATCTGGACGCGCAAAGTTTCAATAGTTTTTATTATTCCGCAGCAACAACAACAATTTCTAAATTCCAAACCGTCAATACCAAGTCACCAACATCCCGCCTCTTTGATTTCAGCCCAATTTCGATTACCCAGCCTTATTTCACAATAAAAACTCGAGTCTTATTCAGATTACAATCACCTTCATACACCATTCCAACATTTTTTCCAGTCGATGGGGGCGTAATGCCATCCCAACAACATGTGTTAATGGACCCACGAATCGCCACCATGAATGATTGAAACGGCGTTTCTTCAACCATCACCCCAATCACAACGCCCATTTTTTTTTTTTATTCCAGTATCTCACACAACATTACATCTATCATTATCTACCTTGTGGGCAGTTTGGAACTACAATTGCTACAGCAAAACATCCTCGTCATGCGCCAATTAACACTGCGGCGCACTGAAAAGGAGAAACGACAAAGATTTACACGAATTTACAAGTTTAAAGAAACGAAAACGAAAACTAATTCATTCTGCAAGGCAAAAACTTGATCCTTTTTCTTTTGTGTCTTTTTTTTTAGCAATTCAGACGGCAGTTGTCAAATCCATTTTAATTCCTACCTGTCACCTTCTCTTGCTATGAATAAAACTGTTGACGTGTTTACCTAGCTAACTTTGTATGCATGTCAGCAAACTTTGCTGCACGTCCCGCCTCCGCCGCATACAAGTGTCCATCTCGAAAACGAAGAAAGGAAAAAACAATTTATTATAACGAGGTTCGCACGTGGTCTATTTCACGGATCCATTCACTCAAACGCACAAACACAGCGTGAAAAGTTCAGTGCATAGAGAAAAGGACAACCTGCCACAAAAACTCGCTAGAACAAAATTGAACACGAATCAAACCCGTTCATCATTTGCAATAGCGGGTTTCACCTGCCACATGACTGATTATACAATGAGGTGCGAAAATAAAAACAGAAACAAGAAAATTTCCAACTACACAACGAGTTAACGACGTGCACATGCACTTTACTGCATGTGTGAACTGCGTCTGCACGCCTGACTGCGTGGAAAACCTGGTGGTGAAAATTTAAAACATAAACACACCTCATACCCTTGCTCCACATGCACACCTTTCCTTCCATGGACTTGTCAATCAAAAACCACACCTTTTTTTCTTCATTTTGTTTCTCACTCCAAGTCCGCTCAAGTGTGCTCTAATCAAATCGAAATTAGACACCACACGCACTTTTTTAAAACTCCCACTACTTATAATGATCATGTCGCCATATTTTTTTCAAACTTTGTTATAAAAATATGATAAAATAAACATTAAAAACAAAAAAATAAAAAATTTTGTCATTGAACTCTAGAGACTTGCAATCTATATTTACAACACATAAATTTATTCAGCCGTTGTAAAAACGTAAACAAGACTAAAACACTATTGATAAACAATTTTTCAAGTTGTATCTCAACAGGCAAAAATTGATGATATGTAATTCCTACACTTTGTATTTTAATATTTATTTGCTAAATGAGTTAGTTGCATCATTAAACTTCAGCAAAACACATATTATTCAATACCATTATAAAACCCTATTGGAATGTATGTTAGAAACTGTCTTAAATGAATTACACAATTTTAAAAAATATCTATATATTTTTCTAACATACTGGCATCATTTTTCCAGCATGTAATACATTTTATTTAACCCCTACATCTTCAATCTGATCTAGATGTTAGACATGAGTCATCTCTTAAGTGCACCATTTTTACTTTTCGCCACTAGATGGAACCAAGAAAACTTCTCATTCAACTAAAAACACTTAGGAAATATTTTTTTAACTCCCCGCATCCCCCGTTCCCTTCCGTCCCTCCATTTGCTAAAAGCACTTTATAATAACGAGGTGCTTTCTGATTTCGTTATAACGAGATCGGGTCCACCAAAATCTCCCAAGATTTATTCAACAAATCTTGCAAGAATAAATTTCACTCACTTTCCAAACATGCATGTCACGTGACGCACAAACGCATTTAACTTAATCAGATAATTGTCAATCTTCTCCCACCGACCAACAAAGGGTCAGCAACCTTCATTAGCGTTGATTGGCCGCGAAGCAAAACGCGTTTCAATCGACAGAATAAATCTTAGGGTTTTACATAATAATATTACACAATCCCCTTCCTTTACACCTGCAAACATGCTGTAAGGCGATCCGAATTTCGTGGTGACAACGCATTTGCTCGGCATCTATTTGCCATCGCTCCTACCGCCTCCTCTTCTCCTCTTGCCCATTAACTGATACATCAAAGGCCACATCATGACGAAATAATGGAGGTGATGACAAGGTCATCGTTGATTGGAAAGGGTTAATAGGCGACCCTTCTCACAATTTGACAGCAACACAACGTTCGAGACAAAAGCTCAAAGCGAACGTGTTCATTTCGGATATATCATCCAATTATCACATATGATTAAGTAATGTAATAAATAATTGATGGGAAAAAAGAATTTTTATTTTTATTGGTTAAGAAATTAAATGTTGGGAGCAACAACTCGTTATAGGAAAAAGAGTCTTGGGATTTTTTACTAATTGGATTGACGTTTCGAAGAAAACGTTGCAAATGGGAGTCCCAGAGCCAATCAACAGTGGAGAAATACGCATTGTATCAACGGCAGAATACATGAAGTAAATTATGTCTTGATTCGGGATGTCAATGTTGAATAGAGAACAATTTTCAGCAACAATAGTCTCTAATCAGGAGGGATCACACCTTTGCTTCATTAAGACAAGAATGGTTCATCTGGCGTCATCAAGAAATGAAGTTAAAAAGATGAAAGGAGAAAAAAAATCTTCCTAGTTTTGGATTTAATTAGTCAAATATTAAATTGAACCTGTGAATGGATTGTTTAAAGGGTCAATAACTTGTCAATTTGATTTTTTATGTTTCTAAAAATGTAAAAGTAGTTCTAAAGTTTAGAAAGAAATGTAAAAGAAGAAAAAAAGTGTTTTAAATGTTTTTTTTTTTTTTAATTTAAATAAATTATATATTCAAAAAAATTTCATTGAACCTTATTTTAAATCAAATAATTGATTTTTATTTTTATTTTTTTTTATTTTTTAAAAAAATTATAAATTTCCACTTTCCGAATTCCAAATTGCAAAAATTGTAAGCTAGCACATTTTATTGCATCACATAAAGAAATGAAAGGGTAAAAAAAAAAATTGAAACCATTTCATTTAAAGTTAAAAATGGTATAGATGATGAAAGAAAAGGGGTCGGGAGTCTGGAATTTTTATTATTTATATAAACAATTCTACAAAACCATTTCTACAAGGTACAGAACAAATCTAGTGGCAGTAATGAAGATCAATAGGTCTATAATTCACCCAACACAGTTCAATAAATCAATGAACACTTAAACTCTCAATATAACGAAGCAGGTAAAATAAAATACAAACAAAAAAATCAAAAAAATAAAAGAAAAAAACTTAAAAGGAAACACCCTTAAGATTTAATTATCAAGACACGTTGATGGAGTGAAACTTTTATGTTATGAAAACCTCCTTTTTCAATATAATTAAATTCCTTTCTTCTTATATTGTCAAGATGTCCAACCTACGCCAACCGTCCTCCTAAATCTTTCCCGAAATAAGACAACCCAAAAAAAACGAGAATAATATTAAAAAAAAGAAAAAAAAAAAGAAAAAAAAAGGCAAATTGAAACCGAAAACCCGAATCACAAGAAATTGTATAATCAGAAAGAAAAAGGAAAAAATAAATAAATAAAAAATTCTTGTGACCACCCAAACTCAAATATCAAAAAGAAAAAAAAGAAAAAAAATTCTTATATTCCGTCCAGTGTGAGGGGTATGGAAGAAGCACGTGCCGACTTTGACGGCCATAATTTTGGCGGGAATTTATACGGAGAGAAACTAATAAAGGTGGTGGCTGCTATAGATGAAAGAGGGGGTAGGAGGCTAATATCCAATATCAAAACCTGGCGTCTGGGTGCGAATGGAAAGGGGCGGTGTAGGGTATGAGGTGCGGGGGTGGATACACTTCCCCCTCACCCTTGGCCAAACAAAATTGGAGAATTAAGTAGAAGGACGGTGCCAATTTCACTCAAGGAAAAACCTATATCATTTCTTGTAATGTATTGTGAATTCCATTTGGCCCCGTTTTCTTCTCTCAAAACACACATTCCTATGCTGTTTTATATGCTGCACGTCATTGGGTCTATATAGTGTTTTGCCAACACGTCATTTTGCTTTTCGGACTTGGATTAATAATAAAGGTGCGTAGGTTTCATATATATCTTACCTATTGAAAAAAGTTGGAAATTTTTTTTTTCCTCCGTCTTCTTTCTTTCTTTCTTTTTTTTCCAGTTATAATAGAAAAAATTAGATTCTGCGAAATCGGGTTTGCGTTGAAGGATATTGGTTATTAAAGTCAGAAAGGTACAATTTCAAGGTGTTTTTAAAGGTGGGAGATCATCAACTTATAATTTAATTAAAGGTGCAAAATGTGCAGTTTAAAAATTTATAAATCGCTTATGGTTTAACATTAAACTTGAACTGCGCATTTCATAAATAAAACTAATGAAAGCAGTTGTGCAATTACAGTTTACACCGATAATTCTAAATTCAATTTGTTCTTCTTAAGTTCCAGTGTTTTCACGCTAAAATAAGTCATTTGCTGCAGTTAAATAGTAATAATAAAAGTATTACAACTTGTGTAATTTCATGCGTGACTTTTATCGCGGAAAATAAAAGTCTAGTAGCAGTCGTCATTACTTCGCGAGGCAAATGATGCCCAATTTTATCTAATTCAATAAGAGCGCAATGTACTAGGCAATAACTATTTAGTTCAAGAACATATGTTCTTGACTTATATCCCTATTAATTGTGAACAATGTGATGGAATGATTACATTATTGAAATCAAAAAAATGTAAAGATGGTTTTTACAAGTATTTAACCAATAAACAATTTATCGAATTATTGTATGCGTCAAACATTGACGCGCACATGTACGCTTGACCGGTCTAGAAAAGGCGATGATGTGTGTATCAGGTTCCATAAATTTTCTACGAATTAATTTCATATGAAACGACATAACTCTCGTCGGTAGCGTGGCAAAAGTGGAGAGCAAAATGAAAGAGGTAACGTCAAACCACCCTCTAAATAAACGTCATCCACCTGACTTATGAGACGCGCACCAATAATAAAATTGCATTGACACATCATCGGACGGCGAATGAACCTCGTTACAGCGAGGTAATTAAGGATACCGGTATGTTAAATTAAACTTTGATTAATTCGTTTTAATTAATTATTACATTATAATTAAAAATCAAAGCACACAAAGACAAACTTAATTAATCAAAACGACACTCAAACAAATACTCACATCGTTGGATATATATATTGAAAAACTAAACAGCTGACAGAAACATGCGACGCTGTCCACTCGAGCGTCTTCATCTGTCACTTGACGAAGAAACAAACACTTTAATAACAGTTCTGAAGAAACACTGTAGCGGAAGTCACGATTAGCTTTGCGAACACACCGGAACCACATGGCCCATTTCCGTTGTCGAAAAACCGAAGAAAAAAGTCAAAATGCGAAACGCGTAGCTGCGAAACGCGCACGCGCCAAATTACAGACGCAGCCAAACCATTGGCCTTTGTAATTACGGGCGGGGGAAATGAAAATTCGAACGCACGTGGCGACGCGTCGTTACGGCGTTCATGTTCATGCAACAAAATCACTCAGGAGCGATTCATACGAACCTCGTTGTAAGTAGCAGTGAGAAAAACAGCGTTCATAACCCGGTTATAACGAGGCTCGTATTGCAATGGAATTTTGTCTTACAAGCGTCTCTTTGGATATTTGACAGTCTGAAAAATGGGTGAGGGAGGTGGGTGGAAAGAAGGTTGGGAGAAAAGCAGGGGTGGGTGGATGTGTGTTTGGGAGGCGACACCTGCCAAGCACGCGGGCGCGAGGCGACAAAGCCCTACCAAATTTTCAATTTCGTGGTTACCCATACAAAACGGTGCAAATCAGGAGGCACGGACTTCAATTGAACCGATCCTCATTGGAATGCGGCGCCACAGCCAAAACGACGACTTAATTAAAAACTTATAAAGCTAGCAACGCGCCAAAAACTACACTAAGCACGCGCCCAACGCCAACTCAACTTCCGGGAAGTAACAATACGGGAGTCGTTTTGTTCCTTCGATTTTAGCGGAGACAACAACTTCTAATTCCTTCAAAATGAAGCAAAAGCACAAAGTCTTTTAAACACGTTGATTTTGTATTAAAAAAATAATACAAGATTTTAAATTATAACAAAAAGAAGCTATTTTTACAGTTAAAACATGGTGACCAGCAAGTCCTGGCTTTTCAATGTGCATGCATGCGCACATTTAATTTCAGAAGAAACGATCAACTTGATGTTAAGTCTGGTGTGTTTAATGATGGATGGATCGGATGGACTAAAACATAAAGCAAATTTGAACTGGGAAAGTCAAGAGCACCATTAATAATCTTCGTCTCATACGTCTTGCAAATTACTCAGAAAAACACACAGCGAAAAAAATAACATTTTTGTAAATGCGTATTTTTAGTTTGCAGCAACTAAGTGGAAAAGGACTTTTTTACCGGAACACATTTTCCTGGAAGCTTGAAAGAAACTGTTTGTTCCCTCAAAATTGGTTTGTCAATTTCACTAATCAGTATATATTTGTACATTGAAAACAGACTGGCTACTTTAACAAAATGGCTTTAGTCATTACCAAATTCGATTTTTCAAAAATATTATGTGAAAGTTAATTTAAACTGATTTGATTCATGTAATATTCAATACGACACCAATTTAAACATTTATAAATCCACAAGTTCCTCAAATCATGTTCATTACTGCTTAATGTAATAAAACAAAAGGTAATAACATTTTAAAACCGTAAAAATCCCTAGTTTAAAACCTTGACATTTATCATTTTGTTTTCCTTAATTAATTCGATTTAATACTAACTCACACGATGTCAAACATTCCCAGAAAACTTTCAATAGATTCACCATGGATATTTTACATATAAAAAAAAAACTAGAAACAAATACCAGGAATGCAGTATGTTACAAATTTAATGTGTACGATTGCCATTTCTTATTCTATTGACGTCATCTGTATTCTGTATTCCAGCATACTATAAAGATTTCTGCATTACACACGGACGTCGTAACATCAACGCAGCATTTTCAGCATTCCCCCTCTCCCCGTTCAAACTTATTGTTTTAATTCACGCACCAAAAGACAATAACAACGAGAATTGAATTTTCTCCCCATTTCACAATAAAACGGCGGGGAGAAAAGGAAAAAGAAGAGGAGGTGGGAGTGAACGCGTGATCAGCGCGCGCGTGGCCAGCAATTGGAATCCCCCGACCACCCAAACTCATATCTGCGGCTGGAAAATGTATCCAGAAATGGGGTTCAAAATGTAAGGAGGGAGAGTCGAAATGAATGACAGAATGCTGACCGTAAGGCGAAGATTGAAATTGGTTTGGCACGCCGAGAAAAATATCAAACTATAATTAACTTTGTATCATTTTTTCCAACAAATAATAATAAAATTAGGAAAATTAATTAAATTAACGGAAATATTCACTCGTGTACACGCTATTTTAAATTCGATAACCTTATTTTTCCATGTCAAAAATTAATTTTTCAATAAATCAATTACAAAAGACGCAGACGCCAGATTTGATTACGTTTTGTCAATGCTGAAAATTTCCAATCAAATTTCCAATGAAAAATCGCATTACGTACGTTTAGGCGCAGAATTAAAAATTAACCACATGTGACGTCATGACCCCCATCATCAATGCGACATCATCCTTGATTGAAGATCTTGTTAAAAGGCAACCAAAATTCTTCAATAGCCTTCATCAGGTGACGTAAGGACGGCGGTGGGAGGGAAGGGAAGGGCGTGCAGAAGACGGGCTCAAGTCGACGACGCCAGCGTCTCATTAAAAATATTGTCATTGGGTTGTCGCTCTCTGCAGTTAATTAGCATCATTGTAGCGTTGTCAGTCGCCGAGTTAATTGGGCGCCTGACGGAGCGTGCGATCCCAACAGCAACACCTCATTATAACGAATCGATGCCTGCGCACAAGGGGACGACTTTTTCTCCGCGTTTCCCCCGTCAATCAACCCACAGGCATTCGAATCATGCTACCACAGCGACCATGCGTGCGCCAACTCGCAGCGACACCTTAAACAGGCCTGCGAACGCTGTAACGGGGTCCTAAGGAGGTTTCAGTTTCGTTCGCAAGCGTGATTGGTGCCGAGATAAGTTTTATTAATTAAACAATGGCAGACAGAATTACACATGACGTCATTACTCACTCTGCGTGCCTTTTTGAACCTTGTCTTGGGAAATTATGCGCACTTAGCAAAATTCGAGAACTTTCCATTTCGTTTCCAATACATTGGCACTTCACCTGCGCGATAAGAACACGAACGCCGTGTTGGACGCGGGTGTGATGGGGTCACCCTCGCTTCTCTTTTTAGGTGATACCCCTTATCGGGGTATCAGCAAAAATACAAGCGTCAATGTGTCTGATTAAGAGACCATTGGGGCAGTGTTCGGACCAGGCCAACATAATTGATGATCATAAATCAAGGACCGATCTGATAAAAAGAAGAACGCACGCCGCCATTCCTGGCCCCAGGGCGTAATACATATAGTTTTTCCAATCCTAAGAAGTAAATTTATTACGTCACAAATTTGTCACCTTTTTAAGCTCGTGTACAAAAAAAAACACACATTCATTAATTATTTTCTGATCGATGATGAAACTTCACCTTTTATGTTTGTACAGGTCACGCATCTGTGAATGGAAATCTCTTGTTGTTGTTTTTTTTTAAAATTTTAATTTTATATATTACAAAAAAAAGTTAATATATGAAATAGTGAGACGACCAATTAAATAATAATTAACTCGACCTCTTTTTAATGAACCTGGGGAATTTTTCTTCATTAAGGTAACAGCATGCCCGGTTATACAAATAGATATGTAAAAAAAAAAAGAAAAAGAGCTAGCTAATTGCAAAGGGTGGGGCTCCCTTAAAAAAACGAGAACAGAACCTCATGTTCCCAGATTTGATCACTAGATATGAAAATCTATTCACAGAATGAGGCAAAAACCTTGCACTAATTAAATTAATCTTTATTTCGATTAAAAAAAGCAAAATACCAACAAAAAGAAAGAAAAGCTATTTGTTTAATGTATATATATTTATTTTTTTCCTCCTTAAGTGTATATAAAATAAAATTACAGGAATTAAGAGGTAATTTCGTTTCATGGTGCCATCTGGAGCTGAAACTGATTACTTTACAGAATATATAGATGTAAAAAAGAGCATTACTTTAATTGGGGTTTAGCTTCCATTTTGTATTTTTATTTTTTTTTGCTATATTCTTGTAATTATGATGAATAGTTTTCCCATCCGATGCGCAATTTACTCAATACTTTTATGGGCACCGAGTTATGAAAAAATAAAAAAAAAATAAAATAAGTTATGTGGTGAGATAAAAAGAAATATTAATGAAGGTTAAACCCATTTAATCTTTTAACAAAGATGGCGCCTTTTAATCAAGATAATGAAACATGTGGTTATAAAAAATGAAAAATTCTTTACTTTTCTTGTTGCGTAATTATAATTAATTTAATCTATTTTATGTGTACATAAGGAGAAATAACGAAACATGGCTGACTAAGTAAATAACGGCGCTGTGTTGAGTTAATCAAATTGAGCACAAAAAAAAAATTGCAAACGAAATTAAACGAGATCTAAGAAAAGAAAAGTAAAATAATATTAGCAAAAGGACGAATCCCTTTCTTACTGCTTAAGTGTACGAGTTGGATAGAGGGGGCTCCAAAGTGGGTAGGGGGGATGAGGATGGGAGGAGGCGGAAGGGAGGTAGGATGGAAGGGAACCCTAATGAAAATAAACTAATTAAAGTTCCATTTTACAAATTACTGCGACTTCATTAATGTAATGAATTCTTGCTCACAAAGATCACCAAGATTAACGGGGGCCTCCAAGGCACCGCGCCAAACAAAACCTCCGTACAACGAACTTCTCAACATGTCACTAAATTTTCGTCGAGTCGAATATTCAAATTGTCCCTTCCAATCGATCGGCGACACGTCACGAATCGTCGATTCGCCGAAAAGCGAGCCGGAAAACGAGTGCGCGTTCAAAACGGCGCCTTTCTCGTAACGAGGTTGGCACCAGATACAAAACGTGGAAAAATTTCTCGCGAGCGAAAAAGATGGCAAACGCGCGCGGGCGGGCGCCAAGTAATTAACCGCGCTCCTTTTGGTTTCAGAATGATTCTCATTAAAAGCTTTGCTGCGTTCGTCATTGGATCCCCCTCTCCTCCCGACACCCGCCCGCGCGTGCTGCAGGAAAGAGCGCCTTTGGGAAGGACAAGTCCCTTCCATTCCATCATCCTCCTCCTCGCGCCGAACGTCCACTGGAAGCGGCTAAATTAAACGGAGACTGTGAAAAAAAGGAGACAATTAAGATCCACTTTCCGATAACAACGTGGCAAAAGTAATGTCACAATTTAATGTTTTTCTGCTTCATTTTTTAAAAAATAAAAAAAAATAAAAATAAAAATTTTCTTTAGTTTGACACCAGATGGTGATAAACTGGCATCGATGATTAGATCATTTTCCTTCGACGAAAATTCGATTGTCATCAACATAACATTTTTTTTTTGAAGAGGTGGATGGTGGATGGGGAGAGAGAGAAAGATCGGGAAAATTCTTCGCTTTCTCTTAACCCGAATGAGCGTCGCGAATTGACGCTCCGTATGAACGCGCTGTTCTGTCATCATTCGCCCTCGAGCTTCAATTTAAACATGCGGTCGAAGCAACATCTTGCTCTTGTCTTAGAAATCTAAAACGCCATTTCTCCATTCCCTTTCCCTCCACCCCACTCCCACGTTAATTAAGAAAATAAATAATTACTGATAGGCACCATTCCACAATTAAATCAAAACCGCAACTCAATGACGTCACATCCAAGTGCAACAGCAGCGGGCAGTAGCGCCATGCATGCAGTAATTATTAAAAGCTGGCAATTACTCAACCACTAACGACGCTACAAGACAAACGGAATAAGGGCAACGCAAAACTCACGACACTGCACCTCGAACAGCCCTTTGAGCTCGCAGTTCACGTTGTGTCGAAACTCAAAACGTGTAAAATGACGTTTCCACAGTAACAGTCAATTGGAAAATTGATCAAAAAAAAAAAAAAAAAACTCATAGTCAAATTCGATAAATAAGGGATGGTGACAACTATAGAAGCTCTCGTGGCACTTGTGTTTACATTTGAATGTCAACATAAAATTATATGGCGAATATTAGGTGAAAAAAGTGTACAATGAACCGTCTGATCAACGTGTCCTTCGATCGCCTGCGTGGCACTTACCTGTCACTTGTCGTAAAAATAAAGTGTGAAAATAAGGAATAAAAAAAAGCGTTTTGTATATAGACACCCATACTTTATTGTAGTCAATGAAACCTCCCAACTTCGATCTGAGTTAGCTGAAAATCGTTAATGCAGTCGGTTGTAATTTCATAAAATTTCCTTAAAAATAATGGTACGGTCCAGCATGTGAATTATAAATAATCCACTGCATATGCACTTGTTTTAAACTGAAGAGATGAAATTGAAAGATTTACGCTAAGCTCACACTTGCAACTGTAAAAAGCGAAGAAGAAAAAAAATATCTGCCTCTCAACCACCCTGTGGTCTGGAGAAGCTGGTGGCTTATGTCACACAGCTCGGAAAAAGCTCTGCCACCTCTTTAGTCCGTATACCACTTGTTTTTCTGTTATTCCCAATTTGTCCCCAATGTCTGTTACAAGTATTAATTCTATCCAATTCTACTTTTTATGTGTAATTATGTAAAGTTGTCTTTGCTTTTGTATCCGTGCTTTGGTTTGTGTACATGGAAAATCACTTATTCAAAGAAACAAAAAGCTTTTTTAGTACTCAGGTGTGACAACAGACGAGGAGACAAAGTAATGTGTTTTAGACTAGGGCGGTGAAAAAATAAATAAATAAAATAAAAGAATAGAAAGATATCTGTCAAAGAAAAAAATGATGCGTTTAAATATATTGAAACTTTCTTCTAGCGGGTGAGAAATGACCAATTTAAAGCCCGATAAAAATTGGAGCTTTGCACCCACTGACAACATTTCGATTATGATGTGAAGAAAATTGGAGCCATTTCCCAACACCAGAAAAGGCGCCAACAAAAATGCGTTTGCACAATGGAATGGGATGGGGTGGGTGTGGGTGTAGGAGGGGGCAAAAAAGAGGGGGAGATAGAAAAGTTTTGTGAAAAAAAAAAAAAAAAAAAAACGGAAAAAATAAATCGGCTATCCTCCTCCTCCGTGCGAAAAGCCAGACGAATGGCTTCCAATTCTAATGACGACATTAGTTAGAGCCATCTGGTAGAGCAATTTGGCAGCAAAATGGCCGCTCGTGGATTACTGCCTGATGGTCATTTTACTTCCGGTGAATTTGATCAGTGGCCCGAGTCCATTTATTTTTTATGATGAAGGGCTTGCTCTAACTCGAAAGCCGCCTTTTGTCTCAATGGAGTTAGCGCATGCGTGCATCAAAAAAGAAAATTGGGAAGCCATTTTGATTCAAAAAGTGGTAATAAAATTACAAGAGATAAACAATAAAAAGAAAGAAGAAGAGCGGGATAAAAGAAGAAAAAAAAAAGCAATCAGAAACCATCTGGTGAAAAGAAAACAAATTAAAAAAAAACCGAAAAAAAAATAAAATAAAATAAAAAGTTGATTGGCAAATCCCATTTGAGTGTTAATTATGCAAATAAGGTGTCTGAAATCCACATCTCAATCCATGGTTCAACGTTTCTTGATTCATTGGTTGTGCTCCTTCTTTGCCAGGTGCCAGTCGATAACCACAACCCCCTCCCTGCACTACCCCTTTCTCATTTTCTTTCCTTATTGGTGTCGAAGGAATTAAATTACTTCCAATACCAGCAGCCAGGTGCTTTTATACTTCCCTCTCACCTATAACCCTAAAAGAGAATTGATAAAAAAAAAAGTCGAGTCAAAAACAGACAACTTTCTAATTTCTGATTCTTCAGGATTTGCCTGATAAGCCAAGCCATCGGAAAAAGAAAAGATGGCTTTTGCATATATGCAGAAAACGTGGACGCGTGAAAGCCTGCAACTGATAAAGGCTTGGGCCTGCTGTGATTATGCCAACTAGGCCTATCAAGATTAGAGAAGGAAGGGGCGAGAGGAAGGTGTGATCCTTTTGCACAAGGCAGGCAGAAATGAATCAGGCTCAAGAGCAAGCGACAAGGTGCTCTTGCCTATCTAATCGCAACGAGTTACGACCAACCCCCGCACAAAAGAGACTAGGGTCTGAGCTGGGTGAGGGACATTTGTTCACAAATCCAAACCCACATTTCTGGACACAAAGTGGCCCACCTTAAAAAATAAATGGCAGGCAGTTACAGTTAGTTGTGTCTTAAAAAAAATTCGTTTTGTTCCTTTTTTTCTTTTCTTCTTTTTTTAAAAAAGGAAGACGAAAAAGTTTGAGGTAAAGAACGAATCAGCACTTCGACTTCGAATTAAACGGATGTGATTTATTTACTGTTTGTAATTTACAATGTACGACAAAAACAAAACAGTCGGCAATAAAAAGTGAAAGTACTTCTGGTATTGTTAACTGGATTTAAAGCGGACAAATTGTGAAGTCGTTGACCATTGCGTTGAGAAATTTGTAATTTACATTAAACCAGGCTCTGGTTAAAGCCATGAGATTGATTGCACTTTTCTAAACTGCAGTTTAAGTTTACTCGGGCTTAGCCATCGCGCTAACACAAGAAATTAACAACAAAAAATCCAATTTCACTCCATGTTATTATGAAAATCACCTGTCATGCTGTTGAGCTTCATTTAAAATGCACATAATGCATGTAAAAATTAATAATTGGGTATTTCATCAGCCACGTTGAGCTAACAATTCATCATTCGTGTTATTAGTAAACTTGCTACTTGCATTTTTATTGGTTGCTTCAGCAATATTTATCTTTTCAATGCAAATTCCAATAAATTGTTTATAGGCAGAGTCTGCTAACCTAACCTGTCTCATCCACAGACACTAGGCGCATTCATAAAGCCATTTAAACTGGTTTATCTTTTTTAAATGTAAAATTTAACATGTAAAACTTTACATTTAGACGGACTACCAATAAACATAGTCGCTTTAATTTTTTTTAATGGCTGTTTCATTATCCACAAGAATTTACACCAACAGATCAAAAACTAGTGTTTGAATTAAAACAGGAAAAAAGAAAGACCTCATTATTGCAATAATGTAACTTGCTTTATATTCAAGTTTGTAATAAAGGTGAAGAGAAAAAAGGGCAAAGCCGTTTTGGGAGAGTAACAAGTTGGTGAAGCATCACATAAGATTTGCAATTTTCTCCCAAGACATTATTAAGTCTCAAGGAGGCCCCTTGAGTGACATTCTTGATACTAACATACAAAATAGAATGTAAAACATGCTCGTGTTATTAAAAATATTTTTCATTAACGACAACTATTTCTGGCCAGAAGGGGGGCAAAATCCACCCCCTCAACCCTATTTATAATGTGCTGCCCCACCACCTTGTGATATTAATACTGCCTAATGAAAAGCCGCTTAGTAGGAGCTGCGAAATTAATTCATAAGAGCCCCATGTTTGCCTTATTTATTAAATGCACAAATTAAAAATAAATATATATGTATATAGAAAAAGATTAAAATTCAATCACCACCATTTTGTGAATTTATTCTAGTTAAGTGTGTAATGAGACCCGTATTTATTAATGCGAAACTGCTGTGTTTTCCACTTTTACCGTAATTGTGCAATTTAAAATTTGCATAAAAATGATTTAAACTAAACTTTATTAATAACATAGAAACTGCAACACTTGAAACACATGATGTACAATCAGCACCGCAGTGAAGCCACTCTTCACAAAACTTATATTGACAAGAAACAGCAAGAAAAACAGCAAGAACAACACTGTCAGTCCGATATTCCAATATAGCATCAATATATCAAACATGCAGTGATCCGGGTTATTTATATTAAATCGTATAGGGCTTATACTCTACAACCGTTAAGTTAAGTCTAGGGTTAACTAAATAATTGAACACTGGTTATATAATAAAAACGAACAAGATAATTTATTAGATGGAGAATACACAATGAATAATGGACTAAATAAATAATAATAAGAATAAGAAAAATACACAAAAGGCGAATGCACCAAATCCAAACTCACAGCTTCCTTTGGCGCTTCTGCGGGCTCCAGAGCAGCACACGGTGGTCCTGCAGAGTGGAACAAAGGAAATGATGAGTGAATTCACTTTGGAGCGGATTCCAAAGTGAAATTACGCGAAAAGACTTAATAACCGCAGTTATCAAGTGGACTAAAGATGGATCTTGAAGCACAGGCCAATACTCTGTTGGGACAGAAGTAGTGAGCGGTCGTGCTAGTCAAGAAGTGGTGTCAAAAGTGACTATAATGGCGTTGGCCCAGGCCCGAAATCTGCTCTGAAGCCTGTGCACAATGTCATTATTATAACAATTAGTAATAACGGGTGCAATACATTGCTGCATTGAATCCATTAGATAGCTCCATCCAGGGCGAGATATTACAGTTGGCGTGTGCCACTTGTAGACAGAAGAAAAAAGGGGCGAAATACTGTGCACTCGAATTTATTTAATTACATAAATTCGAGGTCACCACAAACAGTGTCGTTAAAAAGCCTGAAAACGCTATGCAAAGTGGATGGATATTTCATTTTTAGTCTAAAATGCATGTGTGGAGTAAAGCGAGAGAGAAAGAGAGAGAGCTCACCTTTGGAGTTTAATCAAAGTGGCGCGAAACGTCCATCGTCGGTTCGAATAATTACCAAAGGAAAGGGGGAAGGGGTTTGAGCAAGGTGGCACATTATATCAAGCGGTGAAAGGATCAATACACTCAAATTTCAAACTTGTTGTGCGTGCAACTACCACTCACTCAGTGTGGCGTATGTGGAAAATTTTAATAACATGTAAATCCTCGCATCTTAGTCCAACTCGCTTAATTACTTGTAGGCAAAGTCGGCTTTTCTCACCCTCCCCTTTTGCTTTTCCCGGTCAATGTACACGAACCAATAATGAGCAAAAGTTAATTTATAAAATTTTTAATTTAAACCAATGAATGAAATGAAATGAAAGGAAGCAGTTAAACACGTACACAAAATTATAATTAGTAAAAAAAAAAAAGAAAAATTAAAAATTAGAAATTAGAAATTAAAAATTAAAAATTAAAAATTAAAAATTAAAGTGGTCTTACCTTATTTCATGTTGTCTTGCAAAATCCCTTTATTATTTGCTTCATCAAATGTATATTTTAATAACATACCAAGTAATTTGAATCTTTACCTAATTATTTTTAATTACTTTAAGGCTTTCTCAAAGTAATTAACTTTTTTTTTTTTTTAATTTTTAATAAACTGATTCAGATCACGGTGACATTTTTTCTTCCATTTAAAATGTGTAGAAAATTTTTTTAAAAATAAATTAATTTTTTTTTATTTTTTCTCGACATTTTTTTTCTTTTCCATGTGAAATTATTGTTTTAAAATATCAAATTCTCTTTATTTAATCCAGTACGCAAAACGACATCGAGTGGGTGATTAATTCAAAGAAAAACAAATACGAAATAAAAAAATGAGATTTCGTTTTTTTTTTTAGTTCATAAAAACAAATTTTTATTCGACTTTTACAACATGTTTGCGTTTCCATCAGCTCACACAACCATAGCATGAGCACCACGCATGTGTCAGCAAATTAAAAAATTTGTGGTGCTTTTTTTTCCTTTCTCAATTTTTTTCCACAACTTTCAAATTATTAAAATAAAATTCGACATGTGACCGTGCAGAAATGACGTCATATGTATGCAAAACTTTGCACCCACACTAACAAATTTAGATGACCGAAAAGAAGTTTCATTTATCAATTCAATTCAATCAAACGAAAAAACTATAATAATAATAATAATAATAATAATTAATAATAATAATAATAATAATAATGATCATAAATTCGTAAATATATATATTTATATATATATATATATATTTATATATGTTATGTATAAGTGGCATTTGTACAGGTGAGAAGGGGTGTTTTCAATGAAATAACGAACGCAGGGGGAGGGAGAAAAAATAAAAAATTCCTTCTCCACAACCCCACTGCAAAAGAAGTCCTTTGAAAAATTTCAAACTTATTGCTAGGGTTGTCTCCTTATTATTTATAGACAAGAAACAAGAACATTTCCAGCTGCCATCATTCATCAAATATCTTTACATTGAATTCCAACTGCGCAATGCTCTTACACAATGTTTCGGGAAGGAAAACCCAAATCGCTTCTCCAATTCGATTTATCAAGACACAAATTACAAATCAAATTAAAACAATTACCAATTACTAGTTCCCTCCATAAACTCATGTTTAACTAGCTAGTTAATCTTATTCTTTTGCGATAAAAAGAAATCTTTCCAATAAAATTTTAAATTCCGGCCATTTAAAAATTAAAAAAAGCAAAAAGGCGTAGACAAAACCGACTAAATTCAATTTAAATAGGTAACTTATGCCTTGATAAAAGTTCCCCTCCCCTAGACAAACGCTGTTAAACGAAGCAGACGGTTTTTGAGCCCCGCATGCGCACTGCCACCACGTGACCGCTGGCATCGCGTGACATCATCCTCTGATTGGCAGCCGGCTTTGAATGAGCAGTAATGATACATTCACGAGTTCCTTAAGTAGCTCCTCTCACTGCATTCCATAATAAGCTCAGTGACGTCATTAAGGATCTATTGTCCACACCCTAACAAGACCATATTGTTTGTCTTGTATGGCGCTCAATTTGTTGTCCACTTGCACCGCCAGGTAGCGAGCACAAACCACCTCGCACTTGATCACCTTTTGTGTTCTGTCCACCGAACATTTCACCTTACAATCTCACTTTACAGGTGTAAAAAAACGCTCCTAAAACAAGCACCTGTCTGGACAAGACGTGGACAAACCCTCCCGTTTTACCATTTACTTATTCGTACGTGTTGCGTGTTCATGTTCGAGACAACTCATCACCAAGTGTTCAGTGACGTATTCTTGCGTTTTCTCCCGCGTCCCGATGGGGATGATGCCTGCGGGGGGGCAGCCGCCGATCAGATGAAGGCGCCCTGGTTCAGGTGATCGACGGGGTGACACTGGACGGCGGCCGCAGCTGCCGCTTTGTGCATGGCGGCCGCCTTTTGGCGCGCCTCCTGTCGACCTACCTTGGTGTTTTTGCGCGCGGGGCCCGCAGGTACGGTACCTTTGAGGAATTTGTGGCAGTCCTGTTCGCAATAAAGGCTCCCGTTGATCAAGTTGTACCGGTCACCTGGGACCAACTGGTTGTGACACTTGACACAGGCGAAGCACTTGAGGTGGTACACGCTGCCTTGTGCGCGCATCACGAACTCGTGCGCTGGGATCATCTGCCCGCACGAATTGCACGCTCCGCTCGTACCGAACAACCTGAAACAAGCCGAAAACAATTCACAACATTAGTCAACTATGCCAAACTCTCATATTCATATTAAACGTTTTTACGCTAAAAACATTTAATTTCACAGTACAAACAAACGTTTTCATGGTAAAAACAAACGTTTTCACGGTAAAAACATTCGTTTTCATGGTCAAAACATTCGTTTTTATGGTAAAAACGGACGTTTTCACAGTAAAAACAAACATTTTCACGGTAAAAACAAACGTTTTCACGGTAAAAACAAACGTTTTCATGGTAAAAACACACGTTTTCATGGTAAAAACACACGTTTTCACGGTAAAAACACACGTTTTCACGGTAAAAACAAACATTTTCATGGTAAAAACAAACATTTTCATGGTAAAAACAAACATTTTCACAGTAAAAACATTCGTTTTCATGGTAAAAACAAACGTTTTCACCAGTGAACCCCCGGCGCTTAATTTGGCACCGGCCCCTAAAGGGACCCGGCCTTAATTCGGAGCTTTACGGTATTATTTTTATTAACGCAAACGATAAAGACAAGGGATCAATTGCAAATGGATATAAACTCGTGTATCGTCATCAATTGAATACAACAATTCAACAAATAAGCAATAAAAAAGCGACGGGAAAAGTGCTTTTATATATTTATTCCCATTTCATTTTTACCTTAAATTTATAGGCTCAACATTACAGTGTGAGTGGGCGAAGGGAAAAAAAGCAAACCAACAGTTACGACATTCGTCAGTGATGGATGTTTCACACATACCGCCCACTCGTTTTATTTATCCCCACATCCGTCTGAAACAACTATACCAGAAACTCATTGTGATCAGAACATGACACACTGCATCTATATACTGATACACATTAAATCGACGCACTTATCACTTTTACACGTCGTTTAACCACACGCATTCAATTCCATCTTCTCAATTCTAATGTCATATTATATATATATATAAAAATAAAAATTTTTCACACAACAAAATGAAAAAAGCTGTCTACTAAATCGAGGACATTTTAAACTTTATACACACACCAGATCAGGTCTGGTTTTGTGAGGCCTAAGTAGGGTTTTATTAAAACCAAGACCTAATAAATTCTCTGCGGAATGGCCGGTTTAAAATTAAAACTGATGACACCGACTCCACTTTTTTCCTTAGCGGTCGTTATTAAATATGTACAACACGAAAATTAATTTGCTTTTGATAATTCTACAACTTCCAACAACATACTTGTGAATGGCAAGTTTGCACTGCCAAACGTAAACGCACATTCAAAACTTCACTAGAATCGGTAAAAGCACCAAATTTACGAGATTGAAGCATGTTGTCTTATTGCTTTGACTTTAAAAAATCCAACTCGACAATAAGCAATACGTGCAAGCACTTAGACGTACTGCAATTCGAGTCAAACCATCCCAAAACTATAACCTTTTACCACTGCGCAGACGATTTTCTAATTCCAGTTCTAATTTAGCCTAATAAGTTATTAGACCTAAAAATACGAAATAATGTAAATAAACAACAATACACCGGTAATTTATGACACGGTACTGAAATATAGTTGTTTTCTTTTATTTGTTTAGCATTATTTGGCCGAATATTAAGTTTAATCCTGCTAAATATGAACTGGAATTCGAAAATCGTCTGCGCAGAATGGGATGCGCAGTTCGAATTTAGCATCAAGATACTGGGCGCGAACTGTGCATTCCAAAACCGAATTGAATGAAAACAAACAAATTACACCCCAACCCCGTTACAACAAAAAATCTAATTTCTAATTTCAACTTTTCCCCGAAAAATGTCATTTCTCAAATTCTTTTAATAAAAATCGCGAGTCTTGAACGAGTGTCCAATTGAAAGACCTATTGATCCAACGACAGCATTTAAAAAATGGACACAAGAGAGAAAGCCGACTGTGATGCGAGTCCCACTTGTGAAATGACATAAGGCCCCTTCCAACATCCTTTGCCATACACCCAAACAGAATAATTTCCGTTCAACAGCTCGAGGCGGCGCTGTGCGTTCCTATATGGCCCACCCTGGTGGCGGTGGATTGAAACCGTATTGGAAATTTATTTCATTTCCAATGTAATAGGGGGCGCGCAGGTAAAATTGAAACTGAGTTGGTTAAATTTGCTGCTGTTTGATATGACCGAGAGGGGGACGCGCGCCGACCTCGCTACAACGAACCCGACTCGAAATCAATCCAAGACACGTGACGTTCGCAAAGTGAACGCACTCAACAACAGTAATGCTGTGTTTAGGTTGAATAAGACGAGGCGAAACGTTGTCGTGCGATGGGACAGTTGCACTTAGAAGACGGTTCCAAGACGTTCGCTCTAACAGGTGATCCACGAAACGGAGCTGACTCAGCGCCCAATGAAATGGCGAACGAGGTTAGGACTCGCACGTTCGTGTTTGCGAGACTCGAGTACTCGACCGCCCTCGCGCAGCCGCTTCTAAACAAGAGATGTTAATATTTTACAACGTCTAGAATGCAAAGGGCATCCAAACATGGCCTAATAAGATGGAGTCTCATCACGATTCAAGAAACGCACTTTGCATCCATTTTTAAACAAGAGGGAGAGAGAGAGAGAGAGAGGAAAAAGAGACAAGAACAAGACTGGAAGAAATGTCCAAACCCTAAGCCTTTTGATCTATATTTTAGATTCTTGTTTTAAATTATAATGGAGTGGAAAAATCTTTTCGGGACGGATTTTATTGTTGGAATGTAATAGAAAATGAAAATTTGAAGTCATCAAGAATAAAGGAGTTCGAAGACTATTGAGTTTTTGTAGTAATTTTGCTGAGAAAATGAATTTTTTAAATTCGTACACATTATTCATCCAGAAGACGAATTACCCATGTGCCTAGAATTGTGGAATTAGGGCCCCAGAAAAGCGGATTTACAGTCCGCGACAAAATGATAAGTGCGCCCCATTTTTTCGACATTTCTCTGCAATGTGTGCATGTACAGACGTGAAATTTAAATCAAAAGTGTAGAATTGTTGTACAAACAAATGCTGAAACTTATGGGGCAATTGATAAACAAACATA
>JAQIXU010000656.1:0-27281 GCA_034701245.1 Strigamia transsilvanica | reverse complement strand
GACCAAAAACATTACAATTTTGACCAAACACATTACAATTTTGACCAAAAACATTACAATTTTGACCAAAAACATTAAAATTTTGACCAAAAACATTAAAATTTTGACCAAAAACATTACAATTTTGACCAAAAACATTAAAATTTTGACCAAAAACATTAAGATTTTGACCAAAACATTAAAACTTTGACCAAAAACATTAAAATTTTGACCAAAAACATTAAAATTTTGACCAAAAACATTAACATTTTGACCAAAACATTAAAACTTTGACCAAAAACATTAAAATTTTGACCAAACCTTAAATATTTATGTGTGAAAAATCCCTCTTATATGTTTCCTGCATCTACCTCTAATTCCCCCACTTTTAACCCCAAACGATAACTCCCCCTACATTAAACAAACTTTCCAATTTATTTCCCACAGGATTCAGACTACCCGATCGAACCAACCCAAGACCCTCGTCTCACCGGCGACCCCCGAAAAGACTACATCTTCGACCCCAACTTACCCAGAGAACTAAACGGCTTCGACCTATCCACCTACCCCTTCTACATAGCAGTCCCCGAAGTAATCACCTTCGACTGCGCCGACCGACACGACGGATACTACGCGAGCATAGAACACCACTGCCAAGTAACCACACAATCAACAACCCCAAACACCACAAAACATAACTATTTTCTATTTCTATTTTTGAAGTTATTCCACTACTGCACCGTCGGAGCCAGATACGATTTCCTCTGCGCAAATTACACCCTTTTCGACCAAACCACTTTCACGTGTCGATTCGTCAACAATGTGAACTGCACGGCGTCGGAAGCACATTTCGACAGAAACAACGCACTGTACGAAACAACGACGTCAACAACCACCAGGCCGCTCCGAAGACGCACTACAACGCCGCCCCAAGACTACGAGTACTACGACGACGACTATGAAGACGAAGACGAAGAAGTGACTACAACAACGACGACAAGAAGGCCAAGAAGGAAGAAAAAAGGAGGCAAAAGAGGCAATAAAGGTAGAGGGAGATTGGTGAGTCCGAAAAGAAATAACGTAACAACGACAACGACAACGACAACTGCAAAACCGACCGAAGACGACGACTATGATTATGATGATGAAGAGGAGGAACAAAGTCAATAGCATCTTGGCTTTTGTATATGTATATATGTATACACACCCATTCTTTGCTCAGTGACTCTATTAATTACGTGCTATTTAGTGCATTTTGATATTTGGTCCTTGAAGGATACAAAACTAGGAAGTAAAACAAGTGATGTTTTTTATTTTGATGGTTTATAAATATTGTATTTCATTTTGTCTTTTGTTTTATTTGATGTGTTTTTGGATGTGTTTTCAGTGATGCTTTCCCAAAATTTTACCAGGGGGTTCGCATTCGCAGTGAATATTTTCTAACATTTTTACCAAGCCGTCAGGGGGGAGCGATAAGCCTCGTGGGAAAAAAGATTTTCACTCTTCTAAGTCCAAAATCAAAAAAAAAAAAAAAAAAAAAAATCGCTTTTATCGACATAGAAAATTTACCAAGGATATTTGAATATTGGCGCCATAAATGACGAAATATGATAGATATTTGAAAGAAACAGTTAAAAATCGAAAGAGTAGTAGAAAATCACCGATAATAATAAAAAACGAAAGTATTTTTTTCTGATTAACAGGGGTTCGCACGAACCATAGCATTCACATCAAAGGGTTCGCGCGAACCCCTGCGAACCCCCAGGAAAGCATCACTGGGGTGATCTTAGAACCCAACAAAAAGAAAAAGAAAAGAAAAAGAATTGCTTGAGAGCTCAGTGCCGCCCCCAAAAAATGCAGCCCGATGCATATGGTTGCTTTCATAATGCCTAACTTAACTGTATTGTGATAAAATGATTTTAATGACATTAATAGCGCTTCTAAACTACAAACAATTAATCAAACCATAGGTCTTTCGATCAAATTATCATCTTCAATGGTCAAAACGATCCTTCTACGAGGATGGGGATCCGTCCTTGCGAACTCCCAGGAAAGCATCACTGTGTACAGTGTGGACAATCATTTTACTTGCTGAAAATCTTTTTTTGTCCTAATTTTTTATTGTTCTGGTGTGATGGGCATTTTGATGCTTAGCTCTGGATCTAATCTCCTTTCTGCTTGTAAAGTATCTTCTCACAACCTCTGGAATCGTAAAGAGAGTTAATTCCTTTCTGGTAAAATATTTTACTGTCTTACTTTCTAGGACAGATTCTTTAGTTTTTGAAATGTTTCCACACACAAGACTTATTATGTAGGTTGTTAACTTCTCATGGTCTGGATCAAATAATGCTACAACATTACCCTTTTTTGAGCCAATAATCCAATGCTTGCCACTGTAATTCTATCTTATGCCCTCAATTTTGATTTGATATGATGTTTTGTTTATGACATTATTGGCACTCCCTTCAACTAAAACAAAAAATTAAATTTCTCACTAAAGGCCTTGTGATCCTTAGCTCATCGTCAGTAGTGAAACTTTATTTGTAAAATTAAGACACATTCACTCATATCGGCAAAACATTCAAAAACAACCGCGAAATATTATAATTTAACGTATGCACAACATTGGAACACATGCGTACTTGATAACAAGTCTTCGTCCACTTGTCCGCAAATAGAAACTTCAACTTGTGTCCAGCAGATCTGAATTGTGTTTTCGGATGTTAATGCTCAATTAGTATTCCCATTCTGGATCCGAATATAATCTTTCCATAAATGAATAGCAATTTTGGTTAATAAAATATGAATTAAACTCGATACATCTAAAACAAATTTCATGACTGAAGAAGAACAAGTCGACAAAATAAGAATTAAGAATGATATTTGTTCCGTGTAAGTACTAGGTAACTACGTCTTGAAAACGTTACAATGACATAACGCCTTTCATACGTATGGTGTATACACCCGTAAAATCGCTCGCCATACGGCGCCACCATGTCAGCAGCAAAGCAACAATTCAGAAACGCGTTTCAATCACTTTATCGACACATACTTAACTTCATTTTCTTTGATTAAATAAACAAAAGTGCCGAGTAAATAAGTAAATCATTAAATAAATCGCTTAATTTTACTTCGAAATACAAAAAACAAATATTTATTATTTTCTTTTTTAATTTTATTATTTTACTGAAATTTTTAGACAAAATGCCCTTTTTGGCAAATTTATGAATTTTTACATATGCCAGGGGGTGGTGGCGTGCAGAATCCCGCCTTGCGGGGAGGTCCAAGCACAAAAGGGGCCGGGAAAAAAAATAAAAACAGTTTTCCGAAAAATTTTAAAAAAATATATTTTTTGGTAAATTTTGTTGTTGTTTTTGTAGTTACGGAAGCCTTTTTGGGCCCACATCTTAAAAACTCTGCAGAAAAAACTTTTAAGAAATTTGTTTTGATATTTTTTATTTTATTTTATTAATATTTTTATTTTCTGGAATTTTAAATCCGTCCCTGGAGAGGGCCCAATAATATTTTTGCAAATTGCAGTTACTAAGCCTAGTATGGTGTTTCTTTAGACTGCCATACAGTGCATCTGCCATGTTGTTTAAACCTCGCTTTCAACTGATTAAAATCGTTTACATTTATTTAAAATGTTTTTCTGTATTTTATTTACTGGATTAAGCTACGTAGGTTAAGTTCATTCAAGATTTTCCCCCACAACTTGATAATAGCAAAATATGACATTTCTGCCATTAGATTTGGCGAAAAATGTTGTTTTTTGTGCAGTCAATGGCAGCAATCCGCTGGACGGCGCAGAGGCGTAGCTTCAAATTTTGGGCTCCCATGCAAAAATATTATTGGGCCCCCTCTTCGATTTTTAGGGGCCAAAAAATTCCAACAAAATATAAAATAAAATAAATTACATTTTTTTTCTTTATATTTTTTAAGATTTGGGTCCCAAAAAAGGGTGCGTAAAGGGCCCCAGACTGTAAATACGCCTTTGGGGTCCTAAAAAAGGCTGCGAGAAGGGCCCCAGACCATAAATACGCCTTTGTGGCCCCAAAATTACCACACA
The DNA here is from genome assembly GCA_034701245.1 of Strigamia transsilvanica. NCBI lineage: Eukaryota > Metazoa > Arthropoda > Chilopoda > Geophilomorpha > Linotaeniidae > Strigamia > Strigamia transsilvanica. The sequence goes on along the minus strand of JAQIXU010000656.1, from coordinate 23,233 downwards.
AAAATTTCCCAAAAATAATTTTCGAAAATATTTTTTTTTTTTTTTTGGAAATTGAAGGGCCCCCAAAACTAAGGGGCCCCCATGCACCACATGGGCCTGCGGTATGGTAGCTACGCCCCTGGGACGGCGCTATCTTTATGTCTTTTGACCTTGGACAACTCCAGCCGACAATTGTTTTTATAACTACCGTAAGAGCGCGCTTGCGTACGATAGTGACAAAACGGAAAATCTCTGGACGGAAAGGTTAGTCCATGGTGACGAGGCTTTTCTGATTTCGATACTTCCGGAAACGGTCGTTAGGTCTGGCACGTCGCTAGCGAATTATTTGGTTTGAATCTAAAAATTCACTTGCCATCGAAAGTTGCTTTCATGATCAATTTTATTCATCTGTTTTTCATATAATTTGTTTCATCCATTTTTATTGACACATTTCTGTCAATCTTTCAAACACTCATCATTTTCCCATTGTTATTTTGCTTTTCTAAATCTGGTCTTTTCACGTAAACCAATTGTTCAGTACATTTCATTTCATCGTCTGCATTTTGTCAGTATTTCACTTTTGTATTGTATGACCAGATTCCATAAATGATTGTGGCGTTTACATTTTGTGTTATATTCATGGGCAAACGGTAGCTTCATATCATCCGCAAACAGCGTAGTGTACTTTATTGCAGGACCGGCCGGATAGCGGTGCAACCGGTGTGCCCGCACAAGGCCCCGCGCTTGGATAAGCCCTGCGCCTGGCTCCTTGGTGACACTTCGTTCACATTTCAGGCTCTTTGGTGACATTTCGTTCACGTTTTGGGCTCTTTGGTGATGTTTCGGTCACGTTTTGGGCTCTTTGGTGATGTTTCGGTCACGTTTTGGGCTCTTTTCTGGTTTCATGACCAAAACGTGACCAAAACGTCACTCAAACGTCACCATAATCGAAATCAGGCCCCATATGAGAACGTTCGCACAAGGCCCCGCTTATTGCCGGGCTGACCCTTCTTTATTGCCCAAAAACAGAACCTTGAGGAACCCCCAATTAATTAACATATCACTAGGCATTATCAGTTTCAAAAATTCATTTGCTTAATTTAATCTTCACATTAGCGCATAATATGTTGATTAAAAATCTTGGAAATATAATTATATCATCATTATAAGCAATGCACACTTTTTTAACGAAATTCCAAAGCACTTTATTCATAAGCTTTTGGAAAGCTGCGGGGTTGTTACACAATCCCTGTCCTAGCATGTTGCATTCAAAATGTACTGTCGATGTCATTAATTCTGTTTTCCTCATCAATTTCAACTTTGAAATCACCTTGAATTAAGTTTATCATTGAAAAATATTGAGCATCGGCTAGTTGGTCTAGGGTGTTGTCTATTCTAGGAAGAGTGGACTGTTTGTACTCCATACTTATTTCCATTTTCCTATTGTCTGTAGTGACGTCATACTCTGGTGGCGCCACCTATTTGTTTTGTGTATATTAAAATTAGTTTTATGTTAATTCTTATCACGATCACGCGTCTAGTCTTTCGATCCATGTTCAACGCAAGTTAAAAGCGCATGAAAACACAACTAAGAGGATATACCATCTTGATAACTGCATTCAAGCGCCTCTAGTCCACACAAAATATCCATCTTCCATCTCTCTGCTTAATTAATAGTTCATGGACACTGACACTGCAAAAAAAGTGGATTTCCTTTGTGGAAAACCCATGTGAAATATTATGGAAAGACATACTTTCCATTGATGTAAATACAGTCGAAACTCGTTATAACGAATTGCAAAAGACCCGAGAAATCGGTTTGTTATAATGAGTTTGTTATGTCGTACTTTTTTAACATGGTGTTCTATGGCCGACCAACCAAGTAAGTCATTTACAAAAATTCGTTATGACAAAAATTCGTTATAATGCGGTTCGTTATAACGAGTTTTGACTGTATCAAAATGTCACAATGGATAAATTTCACATTTTCACATTGTATTTCCACATGAAAAGTCATATTTTCCACACCAACTTCCCATATCCTTTCCACACTGTTAAATTTTATGTTTAATTTCTGTTCCACAACATTTTCAACAGATTAAATACAAAATTTTTCATTATATTTCCAGCACAACTTTCCATTACATTTTTTTACTTTCTTATTCAAATTTTCCTTATTTTTCTGATTTAGCTTGTTTAACTAAAGAAAGAATTCACATGTGTATTTTTTTTAAAGTTTATTTTATTTTAGTTAGTTTCAGTTACAATGACTTAATGTGTTCTTACATTTGCACTATGAACTGTGCAAATCACAGTTAAGACTGATCAAATAAACAACAACAAAATTCGTATAACGTATCACGAGTTAAAAATGACGACTTTCGTTTTGTTGTAATATTGCGCGGGTCTCCAATACGGCAAACAAATAAAAATGAGGAGGCAAAATTATTTTGCAAATAGTACGTGGTTGCAGTATTTTGTCTTTGACGGTATTTTATGTTTTTTCTATTTATTATTTTTATAGCAAAATTAGCAAGCTTCTATTCGTCAATCAATACGAAAAAAAAAAGAAAATCATTTGAGCTATAAAATATTGTTCTTTTCCTGTTTACGATGCAAAACACTTGATTTTTGTAGAAATTACCTCAAAAAGAAATTTTCCTAAACAGTTCAAAGTAGTGCTCAAATATTTCTATTTCGTCGAAAAACGATACTGAAAATATAATAAGTGAATGATATCACTTATGCATTCTCTAAACTTATTGATTCTGACAGAGAACACAAACGATAAGCGGTAATCGATAACCACGCTCGAATGAGCACTTCATCAATCTGCCCGCGATTAAGATAAACTCTTATCGTCAACATTTTCTTAAACACTCAAGAAATAAACCACTCGTTTCCTCGCCAATAAAGCACAAATTTTAAATCCAATAAACATCTCTCCATTATTGCACGCGCTAAGAGAGTGAAAATGGCGTTTGCTTGTCCACGCTTCAACTTCCTCTCCGGTCTACACTATTTACACGAGGGTCCGTCGAGACTCGTTATCTGTCTCCAATGAAATATTTTGTGGTTTTCGAGTAATTAGCTCGTTTTTATGTTTACCAGCGTATAAAATAAGCGTGGGAGGTGGAACGCAAATCAGTCGCTTGTGTTTTTATGTATATTGATCGCAAAACAAACACTGTTGCAAGGATAAACAAAATGTGAGTCAAAAAACCAAAAATAAAAAAATATTGCAAACATCAAACTGAATAAAACTGATGAAATGACGTACCATTTTCATGTTTGTAGCAAAATGTTGTTGTTTTTTTTATAATAAATGCTGTTATTGTTTATACGATGACGTTGGTGTATGCCCGTGCGACACAATGGAGAACGCAATGCACAATATCAAATACCAAAAGTGAGTCGAACGGTCTCATCATCTTACCGCCGTGCTGACGTCAACAAAAAAGGGTCCCCGAGGCAAAAATCCGTGACCACATTGTCAATATTGGTTTCCCGTTTTCTATCAGAGATATGCTCACACATCACTCGCATCACTCGCATCATAGCAACGGCAGAGAAACGCAACCAGCCACACGAGAGAAATGCAACCCTTTAATACCGACCCAAACTTGTACTGGAATAAATAATACAGCTAAACTAGAAATTCTTTCATTTCTCGCAATTTTCGTGTGAATTTTATTTTCCTCATATTTTCCATATTAAATTAGAATTATAATTAAAAAACAAAATTGAATTTTGCTAACTTACTATGGTTGTATGTGAAAATAAAATTTGAATAAAAACCAGTTAGACTATTTCAGGGGTTTCCAACGCCTACTGGTACGCGATAAGTGGATTTTGAATGGGATTTTTGATATTTTGTGCAAGAATTTGATTTTTTTGAGAAGATTTTGACTGTTTTTTTTGGGGGGTTTTTGGTGTTTGATTTTGTGATTTTTAAAAGAAATTTTGATATTTCACTAAAGTTTTTCATTTTTTGAATGGTATTTTGGTTTTATTTGTGCAAATTTTGACATTTTTCGTGAAAATGTTTAACTTTTTATGGGTTTTTGGTGTTGGATTTTGTGATTTTGTGATTTTTGACTGAAATTTTAGGATTTTTTTTAAATTTTTTGTTGGATTCTTGGTGTTTGACCTACTGGTACATCACCATACTGTACTCTACTAACAGCTACACCATCTGGGCCATTTCATGATAAGCCTATTTTTAATATTTCACATGTTCATTGTTTGCTTCATTTTTCATTCTTTATTCTTTAAAATCAATTTTCTTTTCCCAAATTTAAAATTCACTCAAAAACACAAAACAATATTTTATGTAAAGCAAAAAAGAAAGAAAAAAAACTTGAATTCACAATTTAATAAAGTGATTCTTTGTACACAGTAGTGTATTAAAAGCCGATTGTGCATTCATCCATTGACCATTCATGTGGGCGAGGCTTCCTCTTCATACACCGCATTGTGGCTGGATCGACTCCCACGCGCTCCCCGCACACAACGGTCCGATTCTGTACGCATGCCCGACGCTTATTAGGATGCGAGGGCGGATAAAGTTGAATACACGCTCGTCCCTCTCTTCTCTCCTTTCCTTCACATGCAAAACCCACCCATTCACTGGCTACACTCTTGTTTACTGCGATGCTACGCCAGCTACGCCAGCTAGTAAAGAAACGCTCTCATCCTCCCATGCAGAGCGACGCGGGCACATCATCATCATCATCTTGATGAATAGACGGCACGCCGCGTCGCGAAATGGGAGTGCTAAAACCGAAAGCTCCTATTGATCTATCATTGTGGCGATGGCGATGGCGAGGGCGAGGGCGAGGGCGAGGGGGACTCCGTGAGACGGTGCAACCTGTAGCCCCGAATTCCCATGCATGCAGCAAAAATTATTCTAATTGCGGGATCGTGTAACACGCCATCGTTTTTGTGTTTATTTAAATTTCGATGAATTTTCTCGTCGGTGGAAATGTGGGAACGAAAAATTGACGAAATCATGCGAGTATGTGTGTTGTTTGTGGGGGGGCAATGTAATTCGAGCTTCGATCGGTTTCCTTTCAGGTGTTTTCAAAGTGGGACCACCGGACCACCCCTTTTCGAAGAGATAGATATATGTGTAAAGGTGCAGCACGCGCGTCTTTGGTTACAGGAAGACAAGACACGGAACGCTGGCGATCGCTTCCGGTGGGTATTGGTATCCAGGTGCGAGTTTTCCACCCCTTTGTTGCTCGATGGAGTGGAACAACTCAATCATAAACAAAACTCAACTGACTACAATACCCCCCACCCGCTTTCCGGTCAAGGGATTCATCAATATAGAGCGCCGAAGAGCGCAGGAAACGCTGGGTGCCGTTATGGCAGCAGGTTCCTTTTTTGCTCATCGCTAATGATGTAAAATATCTGCGGGCGAAGGCTTCCCTTTTTATCCTCTTTCTACAATGCATTCAATATGGATAACTCATCAAACCAAACAGTGGGACGCTATTCCCCGCCGGACATACGTCATACACAGATTCGCCATATTGGTCAGCCACCATTTTGATTTGCTAATAAAAATAAATAAATAAAGAAATAAATAACGATTTATAGCGCCTTCAATAATTATTTATTATTATTATTTTTGATTTTTTTTCTGGTTTGTTTTGTTGAAAGACTGAGGTGAAAATTTAAAATTAGTGTCTTAACAAATTGATCCTTTCGATTTCAAATAAAATTCGGATGAATATTACAATCATTTGTTATTGTGGATTGTAAAATTGTATAACCTCGTGCTCGTAACGATGTTTAAATGAAATACACAACATTTCAAGGTGGGAAAGCCCATTCAATTCAAATTTAAAAAATATATACACATCCTAATTCGGGATCAAAAATCAAAATTGACCCTAAATACTTAATTCGTGGTTTTTAATTCAATAACACACATTCGTTCGCCCTAATTGCTTCTTTCAAACCAAATCAAATCCCCTCTCTCATTAACACAACACACTGCATGCGCATACATTAAAATAACGAAAACAAATAAATAAATAAATAAATAAATAACTAAATCAACTCATAAATAAATAAGAGAATTGTGAAATTCTTACCGAAAATGTGGTCGGCGAATAAAAGACGATGGGGGAAGGGATGGGAACGCGCGCGTCTAAGGGCTGACAACAGAAGCTACAGAGAGGGGTAGTGGGAGAGAGAGAGAGAGAGAGAGAGAGAACAAGGGGAGTGAGGGGTTGTTCGGCTGACATGACAACAAACATGGCGAGGGGTAGGTGAATTAGGCGATCGTGTCGAGTCCATATGCTGCGTGCGGGATTGGCGTCCGACAATGCCTCTCGGCTAAGCCGACCAGGAGGGTTTGTGGGGGGAGGGGTGGGGCACGGCGTTCCAATCCGATTACAGTCTGGATTACGGGAGAGCAACCCATCAAACGCGGGAAAAAGGCACCATCATTATGTCGTTGAAATCGTTGAAATCGTAAATTGGCGTGTTTTATTCAAAACCAATCAGTCGTATTTGGAAAAAAAACACCGTGAAAAGAAAAGTCTGTTTCTCAATCAAATTTCTCAAGATATTTTTCAGACTAGACAATAATAAAATTCATATCTACATTTGTGACAAAAACAAAACACACACACAATATGTCAAACTTCGAGGACGGTTCGAGGAACTTTTAACCGGGGAGGGAGAAAAGAAAATTCACAAAACCGGAGACAACTTCTGGTGGTGGTGGTGGTGATGGTGATGGTGGTGATGAAGCAGTCCGTTCGCCGACTCGGTCCCCGCCGCCAAGTACGTAGTGACCAAACGGGACGAGGGTGTGGTCTCCCCGAGCGCGCTCGCCGAGTTGGCGGCCGTCGCGGCGGACGCGGACGACGACGATGACGCGGGCGACACGTGGTGCGCGTCGTGCAGTTTCCTCATGTGTTTCTTCAAATCAAAGTTGCGGCAAAACCCTTTGCCGCACAACTTGCACGTGAACGGCTTCTTGTCGTTGTGCGTGTGCATATGAAATGTCAAATTGTAGACCTGGTGGAACGCTTTGTTGCACACTTGACATTTAAATGCTTTCTCGCCGCTGTGCGTGAGTTTGTGATTCTTGTAGTTGCCCTTCTGGTGGAACCCCTTGCCGCAGAACTCGCACACGAACGGCTTGTAGCCGGCGTGGATCCGCATGTGCGTGTTGAGCGTCGAGCTGCGGTTGAACGCCTTGCCGCACGTGACGCACTTGTGCGGCTTCTCCGCCGTGTGGATGATCTTGTGACGGCACAGCGTGCTCGCCTGCCGGAACCCTTTGCCGCACACTTTGCACACGAACGGGCGCGCGCCCGTGTGCACCGGCATATGTCGCGTCAGGTTGTAGTGCGCGTTGAAGATCTTGCCGCATTCGGAGCACGAGAAAGTTTTCTGTTTATTCACGCACGCAGACGCGGACGGACGTTTGTTCGCGCTCCTTCCGGACCCCGAACTAGTCGCGCCGAATCTCTTGCCGTCGTTGTCGTTGACCGACGGCTGCTGCTGTTGTTTCCTCGGCGAGTTGGCACTCAGTTCGGACGCACTTTCACTTTTTTCGGCCGGTAGTCGCGGGAAGATGAGATGTTCGTTGACTCTGTTGAAGGCGGACCCCGGCTGCAGCGTGGCGGCCGGCATGCGGCCCAAGTTCGGGTTCACGGGCAGATAGAACAACGGGTAGTGACGGAGGAGTTCGTCCGGCCGACATTGCGCGTAGAGTTGGAAACCCGCGTCTTCCGCGGAGTAAACCGCGGGAACGTGGAGCCCCAAGAGCGGCGAAACCACGGGTGGAATCACGGGGCAAATGCGAGGCGGGTGCGGGCGAGTCACGGGACTGGGCGCCATGATTCGGGCGATCGAAAACGCCAACGTGTTCGGCGCGCCGCTCGTGCTGGACGCCGACGAAGCGCTCGTAGTTGGCGGCGAACATCTCTCCGAATTGGTCGACGTGCGGTGCATGCTGGAAAAACCTATACGAGAATAGATAAAACGAAATATTTTTTTTTTGTTTAGTTTAATTCAATTTTTTGTTTTGATTTGTGTGAGGGATTCGATTTATCAATATTAACGGTATCGGATTAAATCAGGAAATGAATGCGAGCGTGAATGGACACGGCTAGAAGCGCGCTCTCGAGTGTTGGATGAGAGTGGAAGCAGCTGGCTTGCTCATCGATGCAAATTCTTTGGATACCTTTGAGTATTGGGAGCGAGAAATGGCTGTGTTGACGTGCCGGGCCCAATTAGGCACCCATGCTAATAAGGAGGAAAAGCTAGGGAAACGCATTGCAAGCCCCTTATCGCCCCAATTAACAACTCCCCGAGCTAGCGCCGTTTATTCTTCTCACTCGCATTTCTTTTTTAGTGCGTCGCTAGGAGACATTTTCTGCGTTTTGTTGTATGCAAAAGTGGGCGCTGCGCGTATTTATCAGGGTGAAAATAGAATTGGAAATGAAAAATATTTGCAAAGAAAAAAGAAATAACGACAAATCGCCATGGAAACGACCGGGAAAATAGCATCTGGTAGCAAATGGTTTATTTTTCTTTGCTTTTTATTGAGAATTCGTTTGATTTTTTTACTTTTTTATTTCTTGTTATGATTATGATGATCGTAATAAAAAAAAATGCGTTGCGAAGGTAGACCTGAAATGGCATTCGTGTTGTGCATTTGTTTCACTTGTTTGTCTACGCCGCTTTCAAGTTAATCTCGTAATGTAATCTGAATCGAACCATTTTTCAAGCGCTATTGCCATCACCTTGGGAATGATATCGTCACCGTTAAACAATTAAACTTGGCGACCGCCCCGGCTATGGCGCGCGCGCGTATGCTAAGCCAAGGGGACTCAACTATATAATCAAATAAATGTTTATCAGCAATAAATTGCAAAAACGGATAAACATGTAATGGCTAATTTTCTAACCCAAATTGAAAATTGACCCGTTTTTTTTTTCTTTCTTCCATTTGGTTGCATAAAAATTATTTCTTTACATCTTTAGTTCTTTTTTCGAAGTTTTAAAATTGCTTAGCTCATGCCACTATAATATCTCGGGTGAGGCAATAAATCATAGGACTGGCTGTATAATAAAATGTAAACAAAAAGTACATCGATGTTAACACGCAAACCGTGCACAGCTACATTACTTATTTACAAGATTTTTTGGGATCGAAATATTGCAAAACATCTAATTCGTTTAATTTAAATACTCGAGTTGAAAAACGAATAAATACAACATTAAACTGTTCCACTTTCAGAGTTATTGCAGTTAATCAATTGAAATTAATGTCTAGTGCTGCTACATAAGTGATTACATTTCTATTTCTAACTTGTCTATAATTCCCAAATCATAATTCTATGCTTTTCTATTCGGCTTGTTCGAAAGAAGAAATCAATTTCACCACTTACATATATTTATAAATTGTTTCTAATCTTTTATTCCTCTGATGTAACATAAATATCTCATGTACCACTCATAGATTTCACCTAAAGTAAACTGACAAACATGATAATAAATAAACAAACACGAAATACCTGAATTTCCAAAACGCAATATCCCAGATGCAGAGATCACTCAACTTGTTCTAACAGCAGTTTCCAATCATCTTGTTCAAACTCTCCAAGATTTGTTTCTTCTTCTTCTTCTTCTTTTTCTTCCCCCTCTATGTTTTTTTTTCCTTCCTTCCAAATACTTTTGTTTTGTGCTATAAGCTTTTGGACTTGGCTCGGGGCTGTGGCTGCGAAGGACGAGCGAAGGGGAAAAGAAGTACGAAGGCGATGTTCACGCGCCAGGCCTTTGCTCACTTGATCCTGGGCCAAACACGCCAGCCGCCAAAATACCAATACGACGTCTCTCCCGTCCATTAAACTCCCGCACCAATGGCAGCGTCTGACGCGCAAAGAATCCCTATCATGTGACCCTTTCCGCATTGGTCGACGAGGTCGGGAGGGCGGGAAATTGGCTTTTCTATAGGCACAGCTGAGAAGAGACAGTGCAAGTTCGAGGAGGGGCCAACGAGCAACGAGATGTTCATCTCGATGGCGATGTGCACGTTTTTCCATATATCGAGGTGAGCCGTTTAATCAAATCATCGCTAGCGTTTCAATAGTTTGTCATTGGGTTAATGCACCAATCTGGGTTCACTGCCTAACCCCCCCCACAACCCCCCCCCCCCCCCCAACTTCTTTTCTTAGAAAAAAGAATAATCATTTCCTCCAGGTGTAAATAGTTTTTCTTGAGGATTAAATCGATTCTTAAACGCACGGCGCACGTCTTTGCCTCGTGCTTAAGATCAATGTTGGGGCTAATCCTCGAGGTTTAAGATGACAAAGTGGACCAAACTGAGGAAATAAATTTTTTTTCTTTTTTCTTTTGGGGGATGATAAAAGGAGAGAAAGTATAGAGCAGGCGTTGCAGTTGCAGTTGCAGTATAGCATCTCGAGGATTGTAATTGTGCAATACAGCATCTCTGAAGGCACAAAAGGCAGCATCAATAATGGTGCTTGTAACCCGCGTCCGCAACCAAGAGAGCCATTGCTCGCATGACCCCCATCAACATGCATTTCACAGCTTTTAACACTGCGCCAGCACTTGAAATTCCATCTGGATTTTATTGTCGAGCCACCTGGATTTATAAATTGTTAGTAATTTTAGATATGGATTGTAAAAATTAGAAGCAATTGATTGTGTGGAACGGTTAAAAGAACGCTTTTTTCATACAAGCATTATTGATTTTTGTTTGTTTTTTAAGTTTTCATAATTTTATAATTGTCTGTGACCAGTGCTGTTTTTGTAAAAAAAAAGGTGGTGGAACTCTAATAGAAAAATATATTTTTTTTGCAATTTTATATACTATATTATGATCCGTCGAAAAAAGGTGGTGGTACTTCGTCCCACCGCGTTCCATGACAAAAACAGCACTGTCTGTGACAGTGAAAACTCCAAATGATAATCACATTTGATGGTCCAAACCAGAGGTTGCCAATGTTTTTAAGATAGTGTATCTGTTAGTAGAGTATAATATGGTGCCGAACACCAAGAATCCAACAAAAAAATTTCCAAAATCCCAAAATCCAACACCAAAAATCCAGTAAACAGTATTTTCTCCAAAAATATCAAAATTTGCACAAATAAAACCAAAATTTTATTCAAAAAATGAAAAATTTCCCCCGAAAAATTAAAAATTTTAGTAAAATATCAAAATTTCCTTCAAAAATCACAAAATCAAACACCAAAAATCCAAAAAAAAACCAGTCAAAATCTCCTGAAAAAAATTAAATTCGTCCACAAAATATAAAAAATCTCATTCAAAATCCACTTATCGCATATACCAAAGGTTGTTGATGTAGCTTTCCTGCTGTGCATCGCAGAAAATATACTCATTGATATTAAAACATTTAAAATCTCAAGATATTTCTATAATGAAACACAGATTTTAATCGTATACAAATCTTAAAAAACCATTTTATTTTTGCTATCCTGAAATAATTTCCAGTTTAAACAAACAGCATAAAACTGTGCGCAAGAAATGCATCGCAAACAACAAAAGCGCCCAATTCCTTCGCATTATTGCTCGGATAATAATAACTCAGGTGGTGAGCAGAGCGAGTGGTGTGCGAGGGGGAGCCCCGCTCCCGCTCCGACTCCTATAATGGAATCACGGAAATGACGTATTGTCCGCACGTGCGAAGTTGGCAATTTGTGCGCGCACAATCGAAACCCCTCCTTCGTCATCAGACACTTCCGTTCCGACGTTTGTTGCACGTGTACGTTTTAATTGTGCGCCTTGCCCGAGCGTCGAGCATTGCGACTCGCGTCTTTGTCCGGCTTAGGGTGGGGATTTGTGGACGGAGCGAACAATACGCGCCCCTTCTCAGCATCCATCTAATCTCGTTTCATGGAGAACCAGTCAAGGCTAATCACTAAAAACCCTCACTGAGACGAGACTTAAACTACAACTATTTGACGACTGTTTATTTGTGCCTCGCTTCGCGTCGCCTCGCTTCGGTTCAATCAGTCGCTGGTCCACGCGTCGATGTGTCTCTTCGCTCGCTCCCAGGCCTGCACAGATTGGAGCTAATTTGTCGCCGCGCCGTCAATTGACCACGAAATTAGTGGCGCTCCCAGCCCCAAACGCAATTTAATCGACGCCCACTGATGGGGTCCCTCGAGCAATATCGGCGAGCAGCGTATCAAACGACAAACAATGAGTCGGTTCATTCGATTGCGTCCCGACGGGCGAGAATGAAAGACGCGCGGTGCAGTGTGGGTGGTATTAAGAAGCGAACGCATGAATATTTAATTCGCCGAGTCCCTGTTGGCCACTCTGTTATACATGACGGCGCAACAAAAGACTGTCAAACGGAACAAGATGGAGACGAGATGAGGGGTGCGTTTTCTACATGTTCGCCATTATGTCGTTTTTCCACCCTCGATCGGGGATTACGAATACAATAACTCGGGTCCATCAAGCGTCCCGTTCACTCCTCCCTGCCCCTCTTTCATCCTCCTTTTCTCCGCTTCCCCACCTCGAGTCCCAAGGGTTTAGCGTCTTCCATATGGAACGCGGACAAATTCGTTCCGTAGGATTAGTTAAAAACCTCGTCGAGGGAAAACGATGACGCCATTTGTTTTAATTAAAACTTTTAGTACGAGAGTTGGAAAACACCGAGACGCCAACACTCGCTTTCTTTTCCCTTCTTGAGTCTTCCCGTCTCGGGTTGCACCTCGTCCCACACGCGTGCGGTAACGCGATACACTAGTCCGGTTAGCGTCAATTAAACCCGTCTCGAAACCCAACACTTGGTCAAGCGACTTACGGAAAGGGGAAGACAGAGGCGTGGACGAAAAGCAACCACGAAAACGTTTAATATCATCATCTCGAAGTGCTGCTTATAAACCATTCACATTTCATTCAATTTTTAATTGAAAATCATTTTGCACTCTGCGCCTCTACAATCAAATCGTCTATTTCTCCGGTCTATTAATTTTCGTCTATTAAATCTGTCTGAACAGTTTCAAATGATTTTCTGCTCAAACTGTCGCCACATACGCTTGAAAACGTCGGCTTGGGTGTGGTCATCCCACCTCACTCGTTCCTTCCATGTTTTGACGAATACGTATTCATTTGAAGCTTCCTTTGTGTCAAATCCCCTATACAGTCCTTTAAGGACACAAGAGGAAATAAGTCTCACAGTCCTTTTCTGAGGCAGGAAAGGAAGGGGAGTGTGCGCTGTGCGCTGTTCGCTGTTCACTCGCTATTCGCTATTCGCTGTGTGCTGAGGTTTACAACGGAAACCTGTCTCATATACTCGTACACACTATTTTCCTACTGCTCCATTTCCAGCGCCTGTTTCTCGCAATGCCGCTCGCTGTCCATCTGTGGCCCGCAGGACACGTCAAACATAAATCATCTTTTCAAGTTGTTGCAAAACACTCGAGATAGGGGGGACGAGATGGGCTTAAGGGAAGGGCGGGTGGACTCGAGCTACAGCGAAGGGTGATATCTTGAAATACACGTACGTCGCTCTGGTGAAGGGGTAGTTGGATGCGTGTAGTTGGAGGGACGGGAGGGGGGGGAGACGGGCTAATGGTGTGAAAAGGTGGCGGTAGGCAAAGGGATTAAAAGCAGTTTGTTCGTTTGATGGGTGAGACGCGTGGGCGGGGTCGCGAATCGAAGTGCGGGTAGAAATCTTTGAGGAATGTGGGAAACTCCCCTCGTGGCGTCTGAAAAGACCAGCAGGCGACGCCATAGTTTGGTCGGTGCGGACCCGAAAAGAAGGTGGAGGGTTTGTATAAAGAGAAGGGAGAAAGGAAACACACGCTCCAACGCATAATGCGAACTAAACGATAGGGCGGGAAAGCGGCAAAGCGGGAAAACGGAAAAACGGGTAAACGGGTAAACGAGTTACAAATAACCAAAATAAAATAAAAATAAAATGAAATAAAAAGTGCATTTGCGTGTTGTGGCCGAAAGGAGGCGGGTGGGGGTCCGGAGGGTCCGGGGGTATATGATTGTAGTAGGAGGGATATTGGGTCGGGATGGCGATTATGCTCCATCTGGCATTGGCATGTCATGGCGGTAACTATTCTACGGTTGCCATGACGACTTCTTTGTGGTTCCAGCATAGGTCAGGGTCATCGCTTTAATCGGACGTAATGGACAATTGAAGGGACACTACAGTAGTGGTGGAACCCGCAGGCTTGTCGCGTGCAGATCCATCTCTGCGTAATTGCGGTCCGTGCACGACGCGGCTTGGAGCAGATCATTAGCGAGCGCTTCTTTTACCGATTGCGCTTGCATTTCGGTTTCGGAACGGAAATTGGGCTTTGCACGTGGGGTGGGGCTTTGAGTTTGAGAGAGAGGTTTTGCGGTTTTAGTTTGGTCGAGTGAAAAGGTTGAGTATATACGCTTGATTGACGTAAAGTGACGTTGATGGATCCGTTTAAGTGATGTAATGCGAAGGGGAAACTGGCATGTCGTTTCTTTTCAAATTGGTTTAACAAAGTGGTCAATTAACCTGTTCTCGTCGAGTTTTCTCCGCTGGATAAACAAGTGCCGACATGTTGTTTACGTCGCGGTTTAGTTCGGATTAGTAAATAACACAAAAACAAAAATCGATTTCAATGAAAATATGGACGAATCGAGCTAAATTTTTGTTTTTCTAAACTGTTATTGCCGACCGAGTGTTTGTGGGTGCCAGTAATTCCACTTGTCGTCCGCAGTTGATGACGCTTCCCGGTCGGCACTCGAAGTGCAGTTATCGAGCCGGGAGATGTGAAAACAAGAGGCTTTAGAGGCACTCTTCACTTGGTCCTCACTCGCTTGCCATCCCTTCCTTCTCTTCCTTCCTTCCCCATGTCACACGTCCCGCATTGTGGGTCATGAGGTGACACTAGCGTAATTGAAAATGATAATTGATCCACTAACGCGGGCTCGTTCGAGAAAAGAACTTTCAATTTAGACGGAACAATGAGATGGTGCATTTGCCATCTTGGCCAACGATTGGGTCGCGCGTCCCCGGGGAAAGGGGTGTCGAGACACTGAACGTGCCAATGCAAACAGCCGTTTGCACAATACATATCGATAGCGTTCGCTTTAATTGGAAATGTGAACACCCCCTTGTTACCACGGTGCACCTTGTGCATTTCATTCAAAACCGGCACAAAGAGATTAAAGAAATTCGCACATTCTTTTTTCTATTCACCGCGCACTCGCTTTTTTTGATTTTTTTATTTTATTTTTTTATAAATATATTAAAGCCGCTGCTGCATGCGCCACGAGCAGAAATTCATTTCAATGTTTGGCAAATACATCAGAGTTTTTCGCTAGCTTTATTGTAAATATAATAAAGTTTAGACGAATTTTTTTAGATTTTTAACCCGATTTTAATTGCTGCATGGTCTGTTTGTTCAGGAGTGGAATTTTTAATAAATCCGAATAAAATGTTTTGAAATGTTGTCGCTGAAATATTGGAAGTTAATTTTTGTTTGAGAATTGTGTGGTATTCTAATGTCTTGTTCGTAGATCAGCGAAATAAAGCGCAGATAAATCAATAATTGAAGGAGGATGGATGGAGTCTGGAGTTGAAGGTCGCAGGTGGTTGGTCCAAAGCTGCACTTCAATCAGCTTTGCCTTTTTTTTGCGCATCAAGTATTTCCATCAAAAATCCCGTATCAAGGAACGGAAGTTGCAACAGCAAACAACCCAATGCAAGTAAAAAATCGAACTTTTCATTGGCTGTAATTCACATATTTCCTTGCCATATTTCTTCTATGTTTATGATCCTGACTTCCACTAAGTTTTGTTTGGCTAAACTCGCATGATTAAAAAGTATCAATTTATACATGTGTGTTTTATTATTGTTATATTGTTGAGCGTTTTTAGAGCGCGTATGAACAAATCAAATCAAAGTCTTTCTCAAATACACGACACAGATTTCGTCTTGTTTATTTCTGCCATCTATCGGCAAAAACAGAAGATGCAAGAACAAGTTTTTTTCTAATTCCAGATACCAATAAGCTTTTTTGAAATTAAGAATTGTAGTTTTCTTTCACTTTTAAAAAACCCGTCTAGTGTGACAAATGATGTCATTGTAATACCCAATGTATGCATGAGTTATACAAATTGGTATGTTTTGGAGTAAATAAATTTTATCACTTCGCTTTCTACTTTTGAAGAGTGTAGATGTGTTCCACTCTGGTTAACACTTTGTGACCGGACACTGGTCACTAACCGCATTAAACCCTCTCTGGAGCAGCTCCACGTCACCAGGTGGAGCTGCAAACAGGAAGAGGCGTATTTACAGTCTGGGGCCCTTTGCGCAGCCTTTTTTGGGACCAAAATCTTAAAGATATAAAGAAAAAAAAATTTAATTTTATTCATTTTATATTTTGTTGGAATTTTTGGGCCCCTAAAAATCGAAGAGGAGGCCCAATAATGTTTTTGCATGGGGGCCCAAAATTTGAAGCTACGTCTCTGCGTGACTGGCAACAAGCAAGGTTGCACAACTTTGCACATTCCGCACGTTCGAAACGAGAGAGAATGATGGAGAATGTAGATGTGACTTGATTGTCACAAGGTGCCGTGCGCTGCACGGCAACCACGATGATTAAGATAGGTGACCGAATGCCTTTGTTCTATGGGGTTAAAATGTGATCCCGTTTTTTATGGCTAGTTTAAACTTTTACCACAGGAGTGCAACGATCAGGCAGTCCATGATTAGAACTGTTTAGTAGTACACATACAGTATTTCTTCAATTAGAAGTCACAGCTTGTAATTGCAAACGCAATTTTTTGGTGCGACTTGTAATCGAGGGCGACTTTATTTAAAATCTTTTACTTTTTACGCAGGTATACAGCGCCAATGTGGCAATTTTGGAAAAGGTGTGGACACAATTTTGTCTACATATTGTTCCAAAATTGACGCATTGGTGCTAATTTAACAACTCAAGAGAACAAAAGATTGATGGGAGAGCTGTGAATCTCATAACATAGACTGCAAACAAAATGTGTACAGTCAATGTTATGGTACACAAATCATATGACTTTTGTTAATTTTTTGGAATATTAGTCTCGGCTTGTAATCGAGGGCGACTTTTATTCCAAACCCTGATTTTTTGCGGTGACTTATAATTGAGGGTGACTTGTAATGGAGGGCGACTTATAATCGAAGAAATACGTTACTACTAAAAACATGTTTTTTGGGATTATTAGACAATCTTTTCCACACAAAAACTGCAATTTTACTTGTAAATATACGTAAAATTGCAGTTTTTGTGTGTAAAAGTCCATTTTTACACGTAAAATTGCAGTGTTTGGGTAAAAGTGCATTTTTACACGTAAAACACGGTCACCTATCGTATCCACCATTGTAACTTCAAAACACCATGTTCTACAGGTAGAAGTTTTTTGGTCCAAAAGTCTAATTTTGGGCTCTTAAGTCCATTTTCCGGTCTAAAATGTATTTTTTTGTGGTCTAAAAAGTTGCAAGAAACTAGGGAATACTGGAAGGTCATTTTGACAACCAGATTGTTTAATAATCCCAAAAAACATGTTTTTAGTAGTATTTGTACTACTAAACAGTTCTAATCATGGACCACCCTCAGTGGTGCCCTCAGTGTGCAAAAAAAGAACTAGTGAACAGAAAAGGAGTCAAAAATGGCGGCTTCTTTCAGTCACCTATCTTATTCACCGTGACAGCAACGCATGAAAGCAACGGTCTTCGCCACCTACGAGACCCCTAGGTCACGTGGTCGGCAGTCGATCGTGGAATGGGTCGCTGTAAAGTGACCCATGCATGGGGAAACATTTCTGGGACACTCCCCTAGAGGCCTAGACAAACTGATAATAAAGGTCAACAAACCAATATTTTGAAATGTGTCACTTGTGATTTTCCCATTAGTGAGTGTGTTTAACACCTTCCGGTGTCCCTGCTCCGGACAGTGTCCGAATCCCACTCATAACTTTTAATAGTGTGGATTTTTAGTGTTATGTTTTTTGAGCATTTGTGCTTATGAACAGCACTTGTTTTCTGCAGTAAAGTACAACACGGTTTTCTACTGTAGTTTCATTTGGTTTTTGTGCATTTTTATTGTAGTTTGCCACTGGAACTCAATTGAAATTAGCTTGGTACTTCATTTAAGTTTACAATTGCATAACGGCCTTGTGCCATTATGGCTAAATTTCGATATGTGGCCTAACATTTTCAGTATACGGCCAAAAAGTCTGGAAATTCCCTAACGAACCAGGGGGAACAGCCCCTGATTCGTCATACGGCATTTCGCTTTGCGGCCAACTTTCCAGGAACGTATCCTGGCCGTAAAGCGAGGGTTGAGTGTACTGAGTTTGCACCACGACACAAAATCCTTAGGAGTTATAAAGTTATGAATTATAGCACTTAATAAAGCTAGAACTATAAGAAAAGGTCGATTTGTAACCTTAAGCTATAAAATAACATAGGCAATCAGGTGGCTTTGCCGATTCCTTCCGCTTCCATTCAAAAATCCACTTGGATCCCAAAAGTTTAGGTCGTGTAACTTCTGCGAAAACCTCTCTCGTTTCGAGGTCTGTAACTCCTCATTAATGGCCTTCGACTATTCTACACTATCTTCACCACTAATTACCTCCTCAAAAGCAGCTGTCTCCTTTGATACTACATTGTCTTTTATCCGTCGATATGAAAAACAAGTGTCAGCTCCAGTAAAACGCAGTTCGCCATCCTGCGATGTCGATGGTGGCGTCGATTGTTGTCAGAAGTCAAAACAGCGCGATCAAATTTGATTTGTTTTAATCCACAATAGCGGTTAATAGTAAACATGCACCCTGCCGTTGGTTTGGCACGGTTTCTCCTCTCCTTTCCAAGGGCTTTTGTCATCACCTTTACTAAAACTATCCGAATCCCACCACTGGCCCGGCATCACTAACTTGTAAGTTGTATCGAATAACCTTTTGTCCTATTTAGTAATTACTCATTTCCACTCAAATGTTGCGTCATCCGGTCTACCTGCAAGAAATTTAAACAAATCCCCTCATTAGATGGCGCCGGAACTTGTGCAATTTAAATAAAGAGCACTTAAAAAACGACAATCAAACAAATGACTACTTCTGGCAACAAAACATTACTTTATCAATTCACAATGAAGTGATGTAATCAGCATCTAACAATTCTTTCTCATTTGTTAATAATAATAATAATAATAATAATAATAATAAAGCAGTGCCTAAAGAACAATTTATCACTTTATTAGATGGAAATAACCTTGATGACGCCTAACAGCTGAGAATAACGTGCTGAGTTCCGGGCGGCGTTCTATACGTGGGCGGAAGACGAGTGGCATTCGAGCACGTGATAACATCCTCGAAGCGTTTCGTGGGACGTCGAGTCAAGCAGCACGCGTCGAAAGAATCATCTTGGTATTTTTCAACGTATGGCTGCCACGCATCGGCCGCCAACCGGCCGGGAGAGCGAGGATTCACCCGTCGCGGACCGGCCGCGACCGACTGCGACACAAACTCGCGCGCCTTGTGCTCGGCTTCGGCGCGCTTGACCGGACCGTCCTGCTCGTACGTCTCGTAATCGTAGCTCGTGTACTGTCTCGGCGGCGGCCAAACAAATTTCGTGGACCCTGTCAATCGGAGATCATAAAACGAGCGATTAAAACGAGTCTCGTCATTTACCTTTGGCCGTGGTCCAGTGAATACTCTGAGTGGACGTCGGTAAGTACTGAAAACGAAGCAAAAATCAATTATTTTCTGTACACAAAGGGTTAGAGGAGGACATTAACCTGTCGATTGTCGGATGGGGGCCACAAGGGCTTGCGAAACGAAGTAAGCGTGCAATTTGGCGACACGGCGCACTCCGACGACTCGCCGCGCAGGTTTTCCTGCCTCGTGGACCCGAGAAACTGGTTGTTCGGACGCGGAGTTTGTTGGTAAAATTGGTTTTGAGCGCGCGCCAATTGTTGATTTTGTTGCGGTTGCTGCATTTGTTGTTGTTGTTGTTGTCGCTGTGCGCCGACACGTGGTTGCGTTGGGCCGTGAGCTGCGGTTGGTTGCTTCTGTTGGGCAGCTGGCATTGCCGGTTGTTTCCTAAAAATAGACGCGAGTCACGTTTAAGTGGCAAAGAATAAATAGGATGAATGATTAGTTTACCTGACTCCGAGCGGAGTTGCAATTGCTTCGTCCTCCGATTCGGTTTCGGTTTCGGATTCGGTTTCGGTTTCTTCGTTCTGCTTCGAAGCGGTCAGATCTTTTTGGATTTGGATGAACGACTTGCTCTGGTAGGTCGGCGTTGTCATTTTGGGGGTCGAAGTCGACGTTTTGGTCGTCACCGATTGCGTTCGTCTTTCCTCTTCGCGTACCGTTCGGTAAACGTGGGATTTATTCGAATTCATGTGAACGCTGAAAAATTAAAAAATAATTAAAAAGCCAAAATAAAAGAATTGCGGTACTCACGAATTGACTGTCACGATGTTATTACGAAGAGATGAGAAGCACGAATGATTCGATGGGGCCGATTTTGGTTGTATAAGAAGTAAATTGTGTTACAGAATGCCCGGTTCGGGGCCGCTGCAATTTAGGTCGAGGCCAGCTTCGTGTATTTCTATCATTTCTACCGACGTTGCATAAGAGATCGCATTTATATAAATAGTGCGACGATTCATGCAGAACTAATGGCATTTTTTAAGATTGAAGACTCGTTCTTCGGTTTGGTTCGCTATGCATTTCGTTTCTAAATTTATAAATTTATTGTACGAATTATTTCGGCTGTGGATATTCCTCGAGTAATTTGTTGAGGTGAAGCGCCTTTAGATGTGAAGTAAAAAAAAATTTAAATTTTGTTCGGTTATTTTTATGTTGGAGCTTGTAGGTACTTAGGTTTTTGTCCGCTTTTCCGGAAACTCTGTCCTTCAGTTTAAGTGGCAGTATTTCTTTGAAAGGAAATGGAGTGAAAAATACCCGAGCAGTTCGGCCTATTCCTTTTAAGAGAGGATCGGTAGTGCGCGGCATTTTTGTTATTAGTTAAGTCGACTCGACCGTCGCCATTTTGATGCCCAACGTTCAATGTTATGACGTCATACAACATCGTTTTAGAACTGAATTTGAACTCATTACCGTGTCATAACATTTTATTCATAAGCCTATTGCCTCTCTGGTACCTGTAGCAGATTTCCTGTTTGGAAATGTTTAGGAATTTGTTTATTTTTTTCTTTTATCGCCTTTG
This sequence comes from Strigamia transsilvanica, assembly GCA_034701245.1. Classification (NCBI taxonomy): domain Eukaryota; kingdom Metazoa; phylum Arthropoda; class Chilopoda; order Geophilomorpha; family Linotaeniidae; genus Strigamia; species Strigamia transsilvanica. The sequence goes on along the minus strand of JAQIXU010000656.1, from coordinate 2,015 downwards.
ATCTTGAAACCTAATGTCTCGTTGTCTGTAAAATTGAAAGAAATAAAACCATTTTTCTTATTTGGTGATATTTTTTTATTTACTTATTCATTTTTAAAGATTCGTCCATCTGGCCGTTTTCTTGGAAATCTATTAGGAGCATGTGCGTGCGTATATAGCGCATAGCTCAGTCATTTCTCTCGTCTCGACTGGAATGCGGAATGCGGAATGCGGAATGCGTGCAGTATTTACCCAGCTGTGGCGGCAATTTAATTATAAATTCCGTTACCTAAACGAGATAAATGGCATTTTTCGACAACATTTGAACGATTACTACTGGATACTCGGATGTGACGAAACTTTGTCTTAAAAACCGCGTGAAGGTCTAATCTCTTTCCGTTTATTTATCCAGTGTCCCATTTCTGTTGCTGATATCGTTTTTCTGAAATTCTATAAAGGTATTTAATATTTTTCTAGTTATGCATTACATTTAGGCACATATCTGACGGAAATTTGCGGTCCCGGTCCCGGTCCTCGTGTCGAATTCACAGAGCGCATCTGAATTATTACGTTGTGCCGCGACCCGTGGGTTTGGTTTGGTTTCTATTCGATATAGAAAAGAGTTCGTTTATTATTTAATCAAAGCCATTATATCATTATACCATTTTGTTACATTCTTAGCAAATTTATCGTAGCTCAATCTCGATTGTAAAGCGAGCAGATCGGTAATTGCTCGCGATGAGTGCGAATCCACGCTGTGTTCGTCTTCATCCGTCTTCATCCGTCTTCATCCGTATGCCTGAAATTAGAAAATGGATATGGATTAGTAATCTTGTGTTTCAGTCAATTTATGTTCTTTATGTAAGTTATCTTGCCTTTTGTGGTGTGGTTCGCAAAGAAATTGCATACTTGTTAACACATTTGTTTTAGTGTTTGTAAAGTAATTCATACCTCGTGAAACGATTTAGATTGGTCTAGAAGTTCTAAGCCGGCCCCATCGTTCGGCAATAAGCAAAACGTCTCGTCTCGAGTGGAACACGGTTGCCGAGGCATCCATTGTGAACTGGGCGGTGACGGTGGCGCACTCTCGAAACTGTAATTGATACCCGATCTATTGCGTTTATACGGTTTATCTCATTTATCTTCCGGTAACTGCTGCTGCGCTTCTGTCAGCTGAATAAAACAAAAACAAATACCGGTATGTAATTTATTACGGACTTGTAATATTAAACGCACCTTTTCTTCTAATTCTCTCGTATTTGATTGACAGTTCTTGGAAAAAATGTAAACATCATTTTCAAATTTAAAAAAAAAATGATTAGGATTTATTCATTTTCAATATCACCTGACACAACTCGTGGCCAGACATATCGGCGCTGTTTCTTGAAAGTTCCACTTTGATTTAATGAAGTAGAATGAAGAACCGAATCGGATTCCCGCGTGTTTCAGGTTTTAGTAACACCCGACTATGCAACTACCTGCTTTCAACTTCCTGTTTTCAACTTCCTGTTTTCGGATCTGGAGGATTTGAAATTGTTCTGAACACATTTTAAGTCCCGGCACAAATGGATGTTTTAATGCTTTTACACTCGTTGTAATGTATAAGATCTAACGTTTATATCTTTATGGGAATGGTAAGTCAAATTGCATAAAAAATGAGGCTGAATTATAATTTGTGATTGAGTAAACATATCTACTGTTATAACTTGTGGTCGATATTTCTTTGTCTAAAAAATGACCCATGCTACCGTAATAGTGGTAAATGTTTGGTAATATTTTTATTCATTTGTTTATTTAGATCTATTTAAAAAAAAACAAAAAAAACACGTTTGCAACCCAACGAAAAATAAAATCATCCGTCTCTCCAACATAAACTTTGTGAAGGTAAAACTGAGAAAAACTTAACAAATTGTGTGCCAATGTATGGAGCCTTGCATCCCATTCTGCACAGACCCTTTTCGGCGTTTTTGCAGTTTACCGGAATTTTTTAGATCTGTATAAAAACAACTTTTTCTGGCACTTTAATGGTCGCTGAT